>JAKELI010001040.1:0-14068 GCA_021525025.1 Lactarius hengduanensis
GCGAGCACGACGGCACCAAAGAAGGTGCCTGACGTAGCCCGTCGTCTTCACCTTTGCGTGGAGTTGTGGCCCACCTGCTGTGCGGGTCGTGACTGGCTACAGCGGGGAAAAGGACTGGAAAAGGAGTGGAATAAAGAGCGGTAAATCAACTTGAAAATTCAAAAAAAAAAAAACAACACTACTGTAACGATCCGAGTCAATGTTGTGTTGATTGCGTGGTGGGCGTGGGAAGCGTTTCCCACATTCGACAACGGCGCAGACTCCTCAACGACGCCCCAAACACCCAAGCCCGTCTCGTTCTGCGAACTCGCAAGTGAGGACGATGACACCACTTTCTCTTTCCCATCTGCATCGCTTGTTCTTGCAAGACCGCCTCGCCACCTTCGCCCTCGTCGATCCCCTGCGCAACTGTGCTCAAGCGCTTCGAAGGGCCCGCCAGGAACACCAAGTCCTCACTCTGCGTGCCACTCCTTCGCCACCTGCAACATCTTCCAGGAACGGTTCGCCTCTGAGCAACTGCAGCGGCGGCGCACGCCCGTCGTTCCTTCCACATCCAACCATCAGGCCAATCGCCCCGCTGTGGATGAGTCGCCTGGTGTTGCTCATTTCCGAGTCGCTTCGTTCCGCGCCAACGCTCCTTCCAGTCCTTCCATTGTCTCTACGCCCCCAATCAACTCACTGTCCACCGAGAGCGCCGAGAGCCTAGCGAACAACCCTTCCTCCTAGCCTCAGGGTTTCCGCGCCTGGCGGTACATCATCGAGCGTTCCAGATTGACCTGCAGAACTGCTGGTGCGTGCCCGTACTCCTAACTTATCGGTGCTGCAAGCAACGCGTTGACAGACACCGCCCCTTGTGGAGATACTGCAAATACCCGTGACAGGGTGAAAAGTATACCTGCCCTTGTCTCGACAGTGGCTTGCGACTCAGACTCGGAGTCTCATTGCCGTGCACCGCCGCAACGGCCTAGCCCGTCCTCGATGTCCCCCCAAACCTCTACGTAGCGCTAGAAAATACATGCCATGTACAGCATCTTCAAATGGTGGGAATAGCAGAGCGCAGAAGTTCCACACATCGTGCGAGACCTTCATTCCGTAACCGTCAATGGTCCGTCATTGTTAACTAAAGTGCGCGTAATTCCTCCAAGTATGTAAGTACACACCCTGGAGAGTATCTTGCCGAACTCACGCGTCTATGTATATATACAGTAGACCCCAGTCACCACCACCACTTCGGTCGCAGCCTCCTCCGTCCAATGCAGCTGCAATGAGCGGCAGTCCATTCCAAGCACCAGCTGGCGCGTTTGCGCGACCGTATGGCTGAAGAAGGCATTGTTGCTGTAGCGCGGAAGCAACCACAGCAGGTGATTGCACGGTGCAGGCGGTGTGTAGACGGTGTGTAGACCGCGTCATGGCTCCCTGGGGTGCGATTCTGAATGACCGTCCCGACGTTGTGACACCGACAACGACAGCGGGGTGGTGCTGCGATGGCGACGTGGTGACAGCAGCGTCGATGACGTGGACAACCATGCGGCAACAACGACGACGACGGGGACGACCGTACGGCAACAGCAACTACAACGAGAATAACCGTGCAACAACAACGACCATATGGTGCAGCACGTCTATAGCAATGATGATGATGTCAACGAAGGGATGGGGCGGGGAGCAGGGACAGCAGCGTTGGCAGCCGGGGTAGTCCAGTAGTACTAGCTACCTGTAGATATTTCATCTCACAAAAAGTATACTTTTTCTGTACCAGTTCCGTGCATTTTTGAGGCAGCGGTTCGGGGTGCAGTCCGGTCCGGACCGGGTTCACAAGAATTTGGTCAATGGCGAACCCCGAACCGGACCGGCGGCCGCGGCGGCGAACCGGACCCGAACCTGAACCGGACCTCGGGTGCGGTCCGGTGCGGTTCGGGTCCGAACCCCAATCCGGACCGGACCCCAGCATCCCTAAACAGTCCCTTCGGCAGTCCTGCAGTGAATAGGTCCAGTGTTTGAGGAGCATCGAGATTGTAGTCAGCTTGTTGAGCTAGATGTTCGAAAGTGGCTACATAGCTGTCAATGTCCCCTTCCTTCATGTGGATGCCTTTGCGTAGTTCTGCCTGTGCTTGCTCTTTCTCCATGGTGTTTGAGAACCTTCTTGTGAAGGCGCGAAGGGTTTCTTCCCAGAGGCGTCGAGTGTGCTCCGGAAACCCGGCTTCTGTCTGGCGCATCAGCCAGTCGGTCATGTACATTACCCACTCGTTGACTAGGTCTCCCTGGATGTATCCGAGGAAGAGGAGTGATCGGCGGTAGTAGTTGCGCATGATGTCGCTCGTGCTGTTGATCCCTTGGTAGAGGTTCCACTGCACCCTAAACTGTAGGGCCTTGGTGCGGTCGCCGTTGAAGACCATGGGTGTGTTGCCTTGGAGCCTGTCTGATGATCGAGGCTGGTTACCGATGGGGCCTACCCCTGGGAACCCGCCTCCTCCTGGTGGACCTCCTCTGCCACTGTGTCCTCCGGGTGGGCCTCCTCCACCTCCGTGCGGGTGGCCTCTTCCTGGTCCTCTTCCAGGCAGTCCTCCTCCAGGAGGGTCTGGTTCGTCGGGTCCGATGGCCCTCATCAGAGCCACGTTGTCTGCAGTCATCCAATGTCCGGTGTCAGGGTGGATAGGGAGTAGGTCTTCTGGGACTCCATTGTATGGTTGTTGTATGGGGTCCACCTGGAGCGTGTACGTCAGTTCTAACTGTGTGGTTGTCATCTCGTCTGGTGGGCGGACGACTATATGCTCAGCTTGTGACGCTTCGTCAAGCATGATCCCAGCAGCTCAGTTTGCTAGGTTTGTAAGTTCTTCCTGTTCTTCTGTGTTCACTTGCGAGAGGTGATCCTCTTCGGATTCCTCGTTACTTTGCTCTGATCCGGATTCTTCTTCTTCTGTGGTGCTTGTAGTAGCGGCACCGTCGATAGGTCCTACCCTTGCTAGGGGGACTACTTCGCTCTCTAATATGTCACACCAATATTCATGTGTTGTCGGTCTGACCACTGTTCGTACTCCTGTGTCGTTTGTTGCGAGTATGCACCAGCAAGTGTGTTCGAAGCTAAACTCAACTGGATAGTAACGACTCGGTTGATTGGGGAAGTCGACGAAGTATCCGATCTCTCCCCTATGCGTCCTCCACCTGGCAGCCTTTAAATAGCGCGTGGGGATGTTCCGTTCTCCTCTATTGGGGAGGATATACGATTGGACTTGGTTCCAGCCCCACCGATCTCCGGTTGTAGGTGCCACTGTGTCGTTCTTGTGGGAGGAGCTTGGTCTTAATGTTGCGTTAGGCCTGTCCTAACGATAAGACTTGAGCGATGACAGAGTGGCTTGATATGCGAAGGACAACTTAGCGAATAGATACACGTCCTGAGCAGAAACGTGATCAATGTAAGCACTGGGGCGAAGTCCACCAGGCGTATACGTCGTTGGGCGATCTGCTCTATGAGAGCCAGATGCACTAGCAAGCAAAGGGAGAGGAGAAGGCAGACGAGAAGAGACGAGACCAGAATGATGATGTGGATTCAAGAAGACCAAGCTAAGGAGCTCGGTCTTCGCACTATGAGTCTTATATACAGTTGACGAGGAGCTTTGAAGCTCCTCCAGAACGTACAGTACCCAATCGCGATAGTAGCTCGAACCCTACTACAGCTGTCCTAGGTATGAGTCAAGTCCGTACCATATACATGTGATATCGAGGCGAGGCTGACGAAGACGACTGTCCCTGACTAATACTAGGGTAGTCAGAACCCCACGAGTCCGCTGTTCGTACCGATGAGTCTGATCGCAACACCATACTCCCTCGACGAAATACGGGAGCTTCAAACAATTGTCGGAGGCAGTGTCAGCGCCTCCCCGAGCCCGCTCCCAGTACGTATCGAGGTTTGGGTCAAAGAGGGTGAAGACCGAGTCGACCCTCCAATGGGAGGCATGGATGGCCAGCCACAACTGGCAATACGAAGCCGCTGAATGGCGCGATCACCAGCTGACGATGGCAGCGACAAGGAGAACGCGGATCCTCATCAGGTGCCAGTGGTTCACTGAGATGCTGAAGCGGCAGTGTATGCCACCGTCAAAGGAGCCCTGAAAGAGTACTACCCAACTGAGCAGCCATTCATTATCACCGCCACCGACTCTGACAACCCGCGTGAAACCCCATACGCATGCGACACGACGGGCCGCCCCCTCTATCAGGGCGATGTACGCATCAACGTCGAAGACGCCCCCCACCCTGCTGTCCGCCTGCAGTACCTAGGTGGAGGCAACGGAGGGCAGCCACCCCGTGGGTACAAGCACAACCGCAGTGAAGATTTCGTCCACTACCCTGTCACCGACGCCCAAGGGGTTACGCGTCAAGCCACCTTTGTGCAGGTTATCATGGGACCTGACCCACAGGTGCTCGCTCTCATGGCGGACAGCAACAAGGTGTATACCCGCCCGCTGTACGCCGAGCCGCAAGTGCACGAGGCAGGCAAACCCCACTATGCCCCCGAAGACATGTACACCTTTGTCGGAGGGCACAGCAACCAACATCATGTCGACCGCACGGTCAACGAGCTCAAGGACGTGAGCCTCAAAGCCGAACTAACCCGATACCGTGCCTACAAGCATGAAGCGGAGAGGATGGAGCAGCGCCTCCACGCGTTGGCGCAGGCGCTTGGTGGGGTACAGGGGGAGCTGACCCGCTCCAAGTTCAGACTCGAGATGGCGAATACGTGGGACAGGATTACAGAAGCGCAGGAGGGATGGATGGGAGGTATCGGACCCACTCGGCGACGCGGTCGTCACAGCTGAAAAGGGGGTGATGTCACGGTACGGCTTGTGGACGCTTACTATACGGTGATGACTCCCTTAGTAAGTTGTAATCAGTCATGGACTCTTGCATCAGTCAGCCGTAGTATCACATGTTTGTGGTGATGCTATGACTCATTACTAGTAGTAGTCGTATTAGGGTTCGAGCTACTTACGCTACTCGACGTCTCGATTCAAAGAGGAGCTTGAAAGCCACCTCTCTCATGTATAAGTAGTACACAGCGAAGACCAAGGATCACTATCTTGGTCTTCTTCAAAAGCCACATTCTCTCTTCCTTTCGCGTGTGCCCATTCCCGTCTCTCGCTTGACTCTAGCTGAGCAAGTCGAACGTCTATCGTGCCTGGTGGAGTTAGCCCCAGTGCCCATACAGATCACGTGCACTGTGAAGGCCGTGTATCCGTGCAAGAGAGTCGAATCCGCTAAGTCGTCTACGCCCTTTCGAAGTCCAAGTCGGACTAACGCCAGTGGCGGCGTTACACGACTGTGCGAGGGTCCGAACTTTAACACTTCTGATTGTCTTTCCCGGAAGGGACTCATTCATAAATTGGCAACCGCCAGGCCCAGGAAGCCCGATCCTGATGGTAGGCCATGCAAGAGATCCGGACGAAAGAGCTACCAAAAACCGTAAGAACAACAAAATTTGTCCTTACATTGTGTCCAAGCCTGAGGAGAGATATAGGGAAAAATAATAGCCGCGGAGGTGTGATAACCCCCAGCTTATCACGAATGCACCTCATCTAGATCTCGGTCGTAGTTTTAGTCTCGACCCGTTGGTCTTCATCCGATTGGCGAAATGCTGAGGTTTTACCCGGCAACTGGGATGTGATCAAGACGACTTCAACGCCACAGAGCCTTCATAATTGGGCTTGTTTGAACCTTCGCCTGCCCAGCAGCACGATCAAACTATTCCTCAGTATGGTGAGGCCTTTTTAGTCCCACTACTGTGACAACATGTCCATTGCGTTTAGTGTCCGAGTCTCCTTCAGTATACGTATTGAGAGTTAAACTTGAATGTGTTACTAGGTCAGCGCTGAGCGCTGGGGCCTCGGCGCTCTCCCAGGCCATCATAATCCAACTTGGAGTTGAAGTCGTGCTCCCAGTTATCGTGGATCATCAATGCATCACCTGTGGCACATGCTCTAGGAACTTTCCTTGACCGCTTCAAGTGAATAGTGGTGGATGTCTGCTCTGTCGAGGTCCAAACGGAGGTTGCATCTGCCTACCATGTCCGGCCTCGGTGTAACGCCACCACAGGGGCGTTGGGTACGACGTGTACCTCGTAAGTCACAACAGGTTACGGAAAGGCGTGAGTCGGTCAGGACTCGAGTTAGGGGATGTACAAGTATCACTTGGTCTCCTGAGACACAAGGATAATAGCGGAGTCAAGATGGGCTCAAGCGCAAAGGCGAGCGAAGATGTTAACTCAAGCGCAAAGGCAAGCGAAGATGTTAACTCAAGCGCAAAGGCAAGCGAAGATGTTAACTCAAGCGTAAAGGCGAGTTCACTCGGGGTCGTGAGACGGATGATGTGGTATTACACAAGAAGTCAAGTCTACCGTACAGGCTAGGTATACGAGACCTTATATAGTGATACAGGGTGTTTGGAGAAGACAAACACAAGGCGCAAGAATGAGGCCTTGACCTTAAATCGGAACAATGGGAACACCGGATGTAGCCTACAAAGATTGCGCGGAGTCATGCGCTCATGGGGTCAACTCGGAAATGTGGGGTGGTTTTCAATGGCGCAAACTACCCCTCGAATCGAGTCGTGCGTAAGTGGAATCAGGGAAAACGAAGCGACGCGTGAGAAATAGGAAGCCCGCGGAATCCGCGTATCGTACACAGAACAGTCAAGAGAAGAAAGAAATTGTAACACTCGGGGACTTGTTTCGCACAGGTCCATAATTTTTGGAAGCTCACTGACAGCCAGTGACAGGGGCATGTGCGTCTTTGGTTTCGACTACATGATTCAAATAACTGCCCGTGCCTGAGTATCTTACTAATGTTCCGAATGGTTTGTTTTTACTAGTAAAAGGTCTCGTTATTATTGATGTACATGCTGTAATCAGCCCCAACCAGATCTAACTAGTTTCTCAAAACCCCCCGTCTGCTCAAGCTCAAGAGCAAGTTCTTCAAGTTCTCGGTCACCATCGATGGACACGTGACTTGTCTTCGCATTCGGCATGCACCCTTAACCTCACACTGGCATGGGCATGATGGGCTCATGTCTAAACTTCACAGACCTCACCACTGGCAGATGTTCCTCTGAAATATACAGCTGCTGTGAGTTCTGTTCCCCCCACCAAGTCACTCTGACCACCAGAGCTACAACCTATCTGCACTAGCTTCCACAACACCCTCCAGAACTCTGGCAAAATAACACCTGGGCTACGAGAAGACATACCTCTTCTCGATCATCGGGAGATTGATATGACATCCGGTGAGTCTGACTACAGGCAAATCTGAAATTTACCCTATATTCCACATACATCTCTAGTTGATGCAAGGTCCCTACAAGAGGTGTGCCACACCCGGCTCCACCACATACCCTCGATCAAACTACTTCCCCAATGAATCCTGGGGACATTTCGTGATATAAAAGTCCATTCCAATATAAATAATACACCACTACGTTCTCATGCCATTGGTGATCCCGTGACAGGATAGTTGACGTGATTAAACCTTTCCTCAGTGAGCTTATGAGCCGAGCGATAATATTGTAAATCTAATACCTCTTCAGCCAGCATCCCTTCCATCTGTACTAGTAGGAGAGGCCTCGCGTGTGTTCCGCGTTGTCACCCTGGAAGATAAAACCTTGGGCCACAGGCGCCGTGTAACCTGTGTTACAGTAGTAATGTGGTGGATCGGCATGTCAATTACGCACCTGAGTGACCCAACAGTATAACCATCGAGGTGGCCAGCAGAACAACCTTCAGACGTAGCCGGTCCAGCGGCCAAGAGGAAAGGATAGGTCAAGTGAAGGGCGGATGCATCATTTATTACATGGAACAAGATCTAAATGGCGATGCATGCGGACGTGAGTTCTTGTATGGGTTGTGCAGAGGGAGGGAGAACAAGAGAGCGGAACAAGGATGGATAGACACAATGACGAGAGGTGATGAATTTAAGATAAGTGTACAAAGCTTTGGCACATTACGAGGAATCTAACCTGCATTTTGAAGGGCTGCTAGTAAGTACTACGAGCCTGTTGCGACCAGCCTGCACCTAGATGCGTGTCCGGGGATATAAATTTATTCAAATTAAAATTTAAAAAAGTACGAGGGTTACATACAAGGTAGCTGGTACAGTAAGCCAGAGAAAAGTGGGGGGGCGATGAAAATTTGGTGAAAAAGGCAAGGAAAAAGGTATAAGGGAGTAGGTCACTGGAAACGACAAAGTGAGCGACGATGAGAGAAAAAAGCGAAGCCAATGGCGCAGTCTTTGGGTGCTCAGGCCTGAGGGACGTCTTTTTCCGAGGAGTCAAATTCTTGACTATCTTCAGTCACGCTTCGACAACGACAACGACAACGAGCACTGTTCGGCAGCAGGGCTGGCGAGGTCTTCTCAACTTGAGTCACCGGTGGCACGAGTACGTACAAGCGGCATTGTAAATCTGGCTATTGTCGCCGTTTTGGCTTGGCGCATAGAACTTTGCTGTACACGGCAGCAGCGTCGATGGCCACTCTTGTAGTATTTGAGACAGGCAGCCTGAGGCAGGCTATGAGGTGATGTCAGGTCTGTTGATGTGGAGTTGAGTAGAAGAGATGGCGGCGAGGGGAACGATGAAACAGGGTTGGCGTGCATGAGATCGAACGGTGAAGTGTCGGGGTACAGTACAGGTTGTCTTGCAGCGAAGGTGAAACTGGTTCATCCAAGTCCTCAGTTTCCCTGTCCTGGTTCTTCGTGGAGTGGAGTCTTGGGTCCAGGAACTTGGGGTGGGGCAGGCATTTGTCGCTCTTCCTTTTTTTTTTTGGGGATCCATTTACTCAATTTTACTGTACAATATATCTCAGCTGGTGGGCTATAGCAGACTGGACGCACCGCGAACAAGCTACACTACAGTAAGGGGGGGGAGAATTGTAACGCTAAGGTGGGGTAATAGGTTACAATACAAACTACTACAGTAAGGATGATGGGTGAATAGACCATATTGGAGCCCGCCGAGGCGGGCTATAGCATTATGGTGTCAGACGCCTTTCTCCCTCAGGCATCAGCGCCTCAGCGCTCAGCTCCTGTGACTGGGAGGCCCCGTCCCCAAGGCATCATGCATCAGGCCTATCAGGGACCGTGCATGTTCCCAATTCCCAACTTCTCAATCACTGGCTCTTGGACAGCGCTCTGCTTATCTTCGAAGACCAACGAGCCATTAGATTCAAAGTTGGCGGATTCCGTTGCATTTCAGCCTTTTCAAGTTCTCCTATTTCAGAAATGTGGGCAAATGTGGCATACTTACGTTGGTGTCATAGATGGGCGATAACCTGCCAAAAGATAGACCCGAACAGGACCTGGAACCCAGGACACCCTTGACGCATGACTGTGACTGGAATTCCACAGCAGTTCCCACATGGGATTGTCACGAAGTCAATGTCATTTTTTTCTTCATTCTTCCAGTCAAGAGCCAGAACTACAGTATTAGAAGCATCCCTTATCAGCCTGGCGAAATACATCGCCCCAGCACCGCATGGCGGCTGTGCCAACTCAACCAAATAGTTTACTGTAAACTTGAAATACATAGATGCAGCACTAGTCCCTAGTCCCTTCTCATTCCCAGACACCTCTCCCGAGCTAACAACTATTCTTTCATGAAGAGCTTCAGTCCCAACAAGGCCAACTTGTTCCCGATCCTCCCTTCTACAGTCAGGGACTCCAGGTATCAAGGCACTGTGCGGTAAGCAAGAGATCTCTCGTACACATTTTACCAGCTTCTTTTTTCTAGTGTGCGTATCTCGCCGACTAAGGTTCCATTGGGAACCAATCTGGTATCAACGTACATCGGTTTTCTACGTTCGTTGCAGAGGATTTCCGAGACTAAATCTACTGAAGGCCGTCATACCAGTCCCAAGGGTGGACAGTATCCGCTCACCCGAAGGGGAAGCGCTATGCCTACATCAAAATGCATGCACCGGAGGGAATCACACTCGTCACGGAGGCCCATATTTCTGATCCTGGAGTTTCAGACCAGCTGTATGCCTGGCTGGCCGTGATCTGCGATGTGATCACCGAGGAACACGTCACACTTCTAGAGGCCCCCTACTTATTCCTTGAAATACACCAAGACTCAGGCACTTGCAACTATTATTTCGCACATCATGCTCCTCGCACTATTTTCTGGTTGCATGCACTTGATATGATCGGCGTTGGACTTCCACACTCCTTCTCAAGTGACCGTCTCTGTACGTTTGTAATATACTTACATTACTAAGTGAACTAAAAGTTCCCTCCAGAACATGCCTTGCAGGAAAACTACTGGATCCATGTCGAACTGTTCCCCGAGACCGCTTTTCTGTATTCCTTGACGGCCTTGAATGAGCTTCAAATCATTTTTCTGCATGCCAGCATGGGTGAGGCAGGAAATCTCTTGATCTCTCAAGCAGCTGGAGATGATGGACAATATTTCGATACCTTTACCTCGGAAACTCCCACTTTCCCGTATATAGCTAAGCAGAGCGAAGAGTTCATCGAGCTTCTTCAACGTAGCAAAGGTCCATTTTGCTTATTACATCCAGTGCCCCTACAGTTAACTGGTTCTTGGCAGATCATGCTTCCAGCCCTTACATCACCACTTACATTGCTAGGTTATGGGCGGATGTCGGTAAGTTTTATGCATCTACGGCTTAAAGGGCTTCTCGTGATCCTTCTTAATGCAGCAAGTTATCGCTTCTTTACACATTTCGGTGAAGAGCACTGTCGCTTGACCTCCGATCAATTGATCTTGGAGGTTCCGGATAACAAGCAGAGCCTCATTCTAACATTCATATTGAACGCGCTTCTTTTCAGTTTGCCTAATAGGTAAGGCAGCCACCATGAAGGACCCTCAACCCTTACTTAAGCCCCAACCCTAGGTTTAGGGTCACGTGACCTGGCCGAATTCGCAGGTCTCAAGCGTCGAAAAAGCTGAGAAAAACTGTCTACGCAGTCCATGGCATTTCTAGCCTCTAATATACATTGGGGGGGTAGTGTACGATGGCCATGGTACTTCTTATTAGCCCAAGCCGCTTGTGCGCCCGACAAACCCTCCCTGTAAGCGGTGATGAAACTGAGCTGAACGATTTGCGAACCTAGAATGGGGTGAGCCTGGAGAGACAATCGGAAAAAAAAAAGAAACTTACCTTCGGATTTGAAGGAGGGGAACATTGTCGAGGGATTCCTTTACCGTCTTCTCCATGTCCTTGATCGTGGTTGATCGGGGTGCTGCACGGTATCGAAACTTGGCCGCGCCCCAATATTGCTCGATGAAGTTCAATTCACAGTGATACTTCGGGTAGAAGTCACACAAGTGGCCGCGCTCCCCAATCAGTTCCTCCAGCTGTGACTTTTGATTTTCGAAGTCGGGCTGTGTAAAAAGGAGCCGCCGGCAGCAGCAATCAGTGCGACCGGGGGGGCAATGAAACTTCGGGCACTGAGTGAGCAGTCCCTTCTCTGGCCACAGCCCGCGTTCGCGAATGATGACCTCCATGCCCTTAAACCATCTGGGCATGGAGGGGTGATCGTCGGGGAAGTAAAGTGGCTGTGGTTCACCAGTAGGAAGCTTTCCATCGCGCATGCGTGCGCCACCTCGGTGGTGTGCCCAGCCGTTCTTCGGGGCTGAAAGACCTGAGAACTTAAGCAGCCAAGGGAAATGTAGAATACGCACCTTTGACCATCAGCCGAGCTGAGAGCGCGTTCTCTGCACACTTTTGATGACTGGGGGCATTGTCGAACATGAACAGGCCTTGCGCCCATCCCCCTGTGATGCCTTCGAAAATGTCGATCGCACGGTCTACCTGCTCGAGCAGGTCGCTGGCTGAAAACCAGCCGTCGCGCTGCTTCCCTGGCTTGAATACGATGCGCGCTTCCCTTTAAGAGAATCAGAGGAAAGGTGTCAAGGAAGGGGGTGAGGACGCACCTGTTGTCATCGCGCAGACGGCCCCAATCTGCCGTCAAGAAGTCGGAAATCATGAGCGACTGACCTTCTCCCTTTGGTTTTGGAGCTGCATTGTTTGGACGATGCCATGAACATTCGCGCTGGTCATTTTGAAAAAAAGTCGATTCGTTATGCGTTACGAGAACGAGACGGAAACGACCCTGAGCCTCTGGCACAGGGAAACCAGAGGGGCGGAGTTCGTTATCGTCATCGTCCCAAATATGGAAATGCCTTTCATATTGTTGGAATCGTTCGACAAATCCATGTCAGGTACTCCACGACGTCCTCGCAGCTCGTGGCCATCGATATACATCCCGTTCCGTTGCTTTCCATATTGCCACCCCAGCTTTGCCAACCAACTGGTGTGCTGTGCGCTCTGAAATAGAGGGTTTGTCAATACCTGAACGCTGCGAATAGGGCCTGAATCTCCGGGCTTGAAACAACATCGGCCATCGCAGTTGCGTCAAGGGAGCCGATCTTCACCTTCCCCACCAGTGCACACTGGACTGCCTGGGATATTTCTTCGTCTTTCAGCGCCGTTGTTCGCTTCCAGCCCATTTGGTGAAGAGGCAAGTCCCAGGGTGCGAACAAACTTCAGCACCCATTCTCGGATTGCGCGTGCACGCGTCGTGCCACGCCCTTGAGTCTTCGCCACAAGGATTGAGGCATCTGTCCATCCACAGTCCAGGTCAGTGTCTAGGTAAACGTTCAAGAGGGCTTCCATGGCCAGGATGCGACTGCAAACGAAGTCATCAGACTTCTTTTCTTTGAGTATGGCCACAAGCTCGACTTTTGCCGTCCGCAACGCAACACGATCCTGAAGGATGTCCAGGACACTGCCCGTGGAGTGCAGGTGACCGCCGACATCAGGGGACATTCCTGTTGCGAAGGTCTTCGAGCATCAACTGCGACAATGGCTCGGGATCTTCGCAGGCTGTCTTGCTCCCCCACAGAGGGGTTACTCCCAGTCTCGTCGGAATCGTCGGAATCTTCTTCAACCTCTTCAACAGCGTATTGGGGCGAGTCCGAGTCCGAGCAAGTGTCTAGATCCCTGGGGTCAGTTATCTCGGCGGCGCGCCCTCCCTCGATGCCATCTGCGGTGCCACCGGACTCAGCCACCCAGGGATGCCCTAAACGGGGGTCCCTGGAAATTCCTTCGGCACGCCTGGGCTCGGATGTGGCTCCCTCAGAGTGTCGCGTTGCCGGGGTTCTGCGTTCGGGTGTGTCTCTTGGGGCACTTCCCCAGGACATGTCTGGCTCTGACACGAGCTTGGAATTGCGCTTGTCTATCTCAGTCTCGGCTTCAGAGCTTTCTTCCTCTTCTGCATCTTGTAAAGCCTTGATCTTGGCCTTGGCTGCGGCAACCATGGCTTCAAACTTTGTCTTCGCTTCTGTTTCCTCGGCCTTCTTCCTGAAAAAGTCTGGTAGCGTCTGGAACCCTTTGGCTTGCAGATCCCTCAGTGCCTTCTTTTGTCTTCTTTGGGTCCTCTCAGAGTTGCCAGTGTAACGCAACGCCTGTGCACATTTTCCGCCTTCTTCCATGGTCCTTTGTGCCCTTTGGAGGACTGAGCTGAAGTGTTCCAGTGCAGTCAACTCAGTGATTTCGGGACTTTCACTGCTGCCTTCAGGGTTCTGGATTGCAAGAGACGGATCTGCTGCCAGTCAGGTCAATCATGTAATCTCTCATAAGAGGGAATACCAACCATCTGGCCTGGTCCCATCGTGATCTTGGGCCCTTCTGGTTTTCTTTGGGAGATTCTGGGTGCGTGTTCTCTTTCTTTTGGGCATCTTGTTGGGATATTAACGGATAATTTGCCACAATTTGCCATGTTAAATCCCGTCTTTGTAAGAATTAGTAAGCCAAACATATGACTTTTGCATCACGTGATTGTGTCCAAATTTTTTGCGAAGCTTCGTCATGTTGCTTTAGATGAATGCGAAATACATGGAAAATAAGTTTTAACAGAAAAAAAGTAAATCACGAAAGGCTCAACCAAATTAAGATATTTAAAAAAAAAAAAACCATCAATTCAAAGGCAGTCTCAATCTCTTCCACTCTATGGTTTTATATTTTGTCCTAAGTTACATATGGGGAAGGAGATAGTGATCA
>JAKELI010001041.1:0-14060 GCA_021525025.1 Lactarius hengduanensis
CCCGTCCATATAACTGCTGTCGTATCAAGAATCCAGCTCGGCGCTAGCGAATTTGAATACTCTGAGGTCGACTACTGGATGGCCCCCACCTTCCCCCCCACCTTATGCGACCACGCCAGACGGTATCCGCAGGTACCGTGCCAGGAAACATTCCTGGTTGCATTTCCCGGAAGATGTAAGTACTCGCCAACGTTCCCACTGGCGTGACTCGACTGACTTTTGTCGCAGCGGCGACTCTTCAATAAATGCGTACAGACTGACGATCAAGTACTGATCCCGACCCCGACACCACACTCGCCGACGTCGACCCCGAAATCCTCGCGGAGAGTAGCGACTCTAGGAATAAAAAAAGGAAGATCGAGTAACTACATTGTGCTGTAAAACGACCGCGTTAATCAATCGCTGTTATACTTCCCCTCGAAACGAGTAGCAACTTGCCCGTGTGATTACTGCCGCCTACCTCCACCCATCGTTCTCTCGCCTCATCCTCTCATCATCATTTTAAGTTCTCTGTCTTCTTCTCGTCTTCTTCTCGTCTCTCGCCACGTGTTCGTCCGCTGCCCAAGCTCTTTCCCATATTCCATCACCCTCGCCGCTCCCGTTCCATCCAATTCGACATCTTAGATGTAGCGTCTGTCAGTTGATCGCATGTACCCAAGTACTATCTCGTCGCTTGAATACGATGTCGTTCCTTCAGCTCCATTGTGCGTGTAGGGAGATCCACCACACCCCGATCGATAGTAGGCATACGGTTCTGACCTGCGCATGTAAATACAGTGACGATTCAATTTCATTCAATCATCAAGAACATCCTCTACTTCTGCTACATCCAGCCCAGGCTTCTCGAGGAGAAAATACCGAGCGCTTCGGTCTCCCTCACACGGCGTCATGGGCACCATAGCCACGACGACTCGATAATTTTCACATCTACAACCCGCAGGACCGCTTGACCCTGGTACGCGCATGAATATACCGTTTTCGAAGATTCTTCAAGCAACTCCTTGTCTGGCTCAGACCAAACTGAGACCAGCGCATACGCGCGCTCTACCCCGGAGTGGTCGCTTCGGAAGTAGAACTGTACCTCGCCGATAAGAAAAGATTCCATTGTAGAAAACTAGGAAAAATATGATGCGAATGACATCTTCATGGTAATGCCACTCACCTTTACGTTGCGGGAACGACGGACACTCTCGGCGGATCGTGCCCGTGCAGCCTCCTTCCACACACAGCGAGCGATTTGCAGGTTAGGAAGGCGAAGGCGAGCCCATCGGATGTACCTCGGCTGCCAGTCTAAGGGTACCTGGCCCTCGTCTGTGTCCGAACACAAGAACGCGCGGATTGTATCTGCCTGTTCTCCTACGAGAGTGACGCCAGTCTCGTCCCGAGCCCTGAGAAGAACATAGCCATCACCGAGGTCGACGGCACCTCGTGGTAGGCTGGGGGCGTCCGGCTCTAGGTCAGGCAGAATTGCGTGGATCGCGGATATTTGCGAGCGACGCAGACCGCAGTTTGCGATGTTCACATATGGGTTTGAAGGTTGTTTGACTTCCTCACCCAGGTTGCCAATAGTACGCTCCATGGTCCACTGAGACGAATAGGCACCAGGTCCCAGACGGATGGCATCCGGAGCGAGATGAGAGAGCCCGTGGATGCTCTGTCGACAGAAGTGGAGTCGCGATGTCATTCGGCGATAATAAAGCGCTTCATATTCCTCGGTAAAGTCGAGCACAAGCTGATGAGCCACTTGAAGCTGGGAGACCGATATCGCACGCTGTTGGAGGAGCCGAACGGCCGACGCTAGCTTACAGAAGTTCAGCCAGTAGCGTCGCGGAAGAATGTCGTAGAACGCCGGGCAGTACCCAAAGACATAGATCAAAACTCCCAGGCTTTGTAGCCACTGGAGATCTTCTCAGCGGGGTTCCGAGGAGGGCAATCGAACGAGCCAGGCAAGTACGGACGGCAGAGCGCTACGTCCTGGCCGTGCGTTTCCAAGTGTCGCCGACGAGTACGACCCAGTCCCAGAGATCCTGGATCTTTCTGTCGAGTCTATAGTCCCGCGCCAGAGACTAAAGCAAGTCGGGAAGTTGATGCGATGATGTGCATGTGGTCAATAGCAAGCACCCAGGGAGACCAGTCGAGTGTTTGGATCCAGGCCCAAGAAGATGCTTGGTTTGCACAAGCCAGTCTCCTTCCGATTCAGTTTGAACTGCGCGTCGGTGCGGCTTTTAAGAAGTAGGCCCAAGTTCTCAAGATACAAGGCAGACGAGGCCGTAGGAAGCCGAAAAGCGTCGACGTCGCCATGATCGCACCCAGGAAGCTCGTAGTTCAATGGCTTGAGGAGTGCGGGGTAATAATGGGGACCCCCAGGTTTGTGACGCCCCCTCAAACCGCAGTATTCGCGACACCCATACGCGCCGTGGTGTCCTACCTGCCCGTGCAACGCTGATAGTCCAGGTCCGTCCGCAGTACCCAAGAAGAAGAACGGATGCGAAGTGAAGATTCGCCCTGTGGAACAGTCCCACACGCGTAGTCCGTCCCTCTGGAGCGCCGAAAGATGATGCAAGCCGGTGTAGACGAACGAGTCCAAGTTCTTAGGCTTTTTTGGACCAGGAATAAAGCCACCAGGGAGCACATACTTCTTCTTGTATCGTAAGTCAGGTGCTAGATCTAGTAGTACCCAGATGTAAATCCAACAATCAGACTGCTTGCTCTGATATAGCTGAGCACCGTCGATCGAGGGCAATGAGAACGGTGTCGTCGGCCCGAGAGATTGCTGCCGTATTGCGGCGTCGAGCAAGAGCGAGCTACAGTACACGTCGTCGTAGATGTTGATAGAACCTCCAGCGCGCAACCTAGCCAGCAATGGCTCCATCACTCGACGTCAGTGCCCCATCTTCCATGCGCTTTCACGCAATCGATATTGAGCCTGTATCTGTGGTCCCACAGGTATCGTGAGTGCCTGCTTACGAGGTACAGACATGACACATTTGCCTCGGTTGACAGACTCGTATCGCGCGGCAGAGCACTCGGGGCAAGTGCGAAGTTCCGAGAACGGTCCAGAGAATGCCCGCAAGAGTCGTGGCACATATCAGTCATGATCGGGACCACCCCCGTCAGTTCGGTGATCGTCCGCTCATGCGATCATAGGACTGTATGTCCGTGCCGGGAACATAGTCCTTGACGGTAGCACATACACTCTCGTAAGTCGCCCGAGACCCGTTCACAGTCGACAATAGAAGCTTGATACCGAATATTAACTCCTTATCGACGCCCGGGTCAATGCCCTCTGTGAGGGGGAGAGCGCAATCGTTCACGGACGTTGGCAGGAATGGGATCGTCGTCTAAGGACGCGCGCGAGAGACCCTTGATAAAGTCCATGGATGTACGGAGCGCATCGAGATGAGGCACAATACTGTCGGGATCCCAGTCGGTCGGGCCTCCAGGGGAGGTCGTCAGGCTGCGCATCATGCCCGGCGGTATGCACTCTCATCCCCCTGTTGGTTCCCTTCGTCGTCCGGGAGGGGGCTATGCGCACGATTGGCATCGCGATCGCCCAAAGAACCCTGGCGTGCAGGCGAGGGTATGCCTATGCCTTCATCGCTTTCACTGTGAGAGGACTCGGTGTCGCTGTCTCCGTTTCGAGTCCCCAGCTGGGGAGGCCCCTGTTCCGATGGACCTGGTGCAGTGCTGTCGTCTTGCATAGTGTGATCACTCTCCGCGTGGTCATCTCCGCGCGTGCGGTCGTCGGGAGGCTGCTCCACTAGAGCACTCTGGTCCGACTCTAGTCGAGTGCGCTTCCCATTCACCTTAGAACGCGAGCGTGACCCAGTCTCCCTGGTGCGAGCTGACGGTCCTGACGTCGAATGGCCAGTAGGGAACGATGTAGAAGGCTCTTACATGCGCGAGATCCAGTGAGCATGAGAGCCACGAATCGGGCAATATGCTCGACTTACCATCGTCGAGTCTGCGATACTTCGCATGACCGTAATACGTCGACTTGGAAACCAGGCGAAGTATCTTGCAGTACATTGAACACCCACATTTGTAGGCTCGTGGGTCGCGCGATATCGGCATCAGGTCAACCAGATTAGACCGAGACGCGGAGACAATCCCAGGAGGTCGCCAGAGACACGATACACAGCCAAGAGACGCAAGTAGACTCAGATAGCAGCCCCAGAGTCGAGACGGGAGTCGGAGCCAAAGATACACAGACGAAAAGCGGAGAGAACGGACGACTTGACACTCGTTTCAGACGTGTTGCCAGCTCACAGAGATCGAACATGGCATTCACATATTCACGCGTGCGATGTTTCACAAACAACGAGGGCGGTGCGCAACGAGCGAACGGTAATCTGTGGATGCAGCCAAAATCAAGATTATTCATTCGCATTGAATAATATTGAATAATCTAAATCTGTACGCAATATGATTCCAACGGAATCAATACAATCCATTTTCCAAACGGCGATTTCAATCCCAGCCATTTTCATTCGCCATTCAACTCAGTACATCGGGATTCCCACTGGGCCTGATTACTGGAACACCATTTGTCGTGTTTGGCTCCTTCGGTGGTTACCCTTTTCACGCCCCTGTGTTTTCCGTGCTTTTGTTTTGGGCCCTTTCTCTGATCGCTTGACTGGTAAAGCCTACGATCGCTTTGGATCGTTGAAGGAAAGTTCGCAAATTGCTCTTGCAGGGCATGCGGAAGACGGTTGAGAAAACTGCTCTGAGTTCACCTTCAGAGATCGACACTCGCGCATTTCTGTGGACGTTCGACAGTTTGGACGAAGACCACAACTGGAGCGCTTCTTTTCCAGCTTACCCGCTTCCGCAGCTCAAAATTCGTCGCCGATCCACTGCCCGGTCTCACTGAAGAGCAAAAGGAGAAGCTTTTAGTAGGATTAATGGCGTTGTTGAACGTCACTTTCTCATCCGATTGCTACCTGAGAATGTCAAGACAGGAGGGCCATCATCTGCGCGAAGCTTCCGATCCCGCGCACATTCCCGGGTATTTTGTGTCTTTGACAATTTTGTCCCGATGCAAATATAGTGGTCCGATGACCGCCGAAATTGTGCAGATTATGAATGGATGGGGCAACAACTGGGGCGACATACTGGTTTGGTAGCCACGATATGCAAGACTATCGCAAGAGTGCAAACAGCGCGATGACTCTTGGTTTACCCTCGCCTCCGGTGAACGGGCGTCCAAGAACCCGTCCTCCGAGAATACGCCACACACGGTGACAGCCTGTCACTTGCTATCTTAATCACGTCGTTCGCAGCAATTTAATCGTCTCAGGGACGGCACTGGCCGTGGTACGAGTTCTCGGTAATTCTAGAAGCGGCTTCCAAATTCAATGTACAAGATACGTCACACGATCTGCAGCACGAGTTCTGTACTCTTTGGAATCAAATCGTTCTCAAAGCGCAGAACCACAGCGATCCTGCGATCACGGAGTACATCCTCAGACCGATTCGCGACATTACGTCTTTCTGCATCAAGATACCGATTCCGCGCCAACACGATTCTCCGCCTCCACGGACAAATGGGATCCCATTCTGTTTCAAGACATCCTCGGATCCAGTGTGCACGTCGTTGGCCATTTCATGATGACTCTTCCCCTGTGACCCTTACTCGCACTGCCCCGGGTGATAACGCTGCGCCGGTCCCTGCTTCCCTTGCCAGCCCCGATGCGCCTTCCTCGTCCGTACCCTCCCCACTTCGTGTCGTCGAAAGCCTCAAGGACGTGCCACCGCTTGACAACTTCCACCCTGCTCATCAGACGACTACCGAGAGCCTTCGCATTCCTGCCACCTCACCAGATCCAACAACCGACGATGCATTTGTCGCCCCTGGTATAATAATACCCCACCCTACTACTTCTGAACTTCGACATCCGCCTTCCTCTTTCCTCCACCTCCTCATCCACTGCCGTTGCTCTACAGCACAGTCAGACCTCCTGACGCATTCCGATCCATCAGACTCCCATATCCAGCTTCCTCCAATCCATTCTCGACAATACTCTTCTACATGCGCCGCTGTCTTCACACCTGCCCATGACCCGCTGACCTCTCACCGTCTTTCCCAGAATCTCATCGCTCGTTAACGTTACCACGCTGCTCCAGGAACCCCCACGGCCGACCTCTGCACCTGATCTGAGTGTTGCTACCGAGGACGATGGTGGCCCGAAACCTGGTTCTCACAGGAAAACGACGCTCTGACGTACCCTCGTGAGCCTCACAACATCCACGCAAACACTATGCCCTAGATCATCTACTTCAATCCTCGTCACTGCCATTGGTTTCTCACTCAGACGTAGCTATTGTGGGTCCCTCACTGCGGGAACCCAATACAGAGCGTACAGGAGATCATATTCGCATTCTTCACATTGCCCGTATGATATCGTTTGACGCGTCCGTCCCCTTCTCTTGGACGTACGTGCGCAACAGGGTATATATCCTGCTGGGTTGTCGATATCATTATACCGATACAATTCAACCCTTTCACGTCTGTATCACCATCCTATTACAAGGTATAAAATACTGTGCGAAAACGTGTAAACTCGAGTAGAGTAGGAAAATGTGAACGAGGAGGCTGATGAGCGTACCTGGTAGTGACGCGGAAGCCACTGCTCTGCGCACACCCAGGTAACATCTCTATCTCATCTCCTCGGCTTCGATTGCGTCTGCGCCCGGACTCGATATATTTCCGCGCACGCTCACGACTATTTAGGAGGCTCGGAGATGCGGTTTTTCTTTCAGAAGCCTTTATTCCTATTTCTGGACATCATTTTGTTGCAACTTAAAGTTATGACGTGCCAAGTGATGATGACCGAACAGGAGGAAGACGAGAGTCGCCTTAGCTCGCGGTCACGTGCCGAATTCCCGGTGGTACATGCGCTTGCTGCCAGGCGCGCAGGTCGTCCGGCCCGCCACTTGAGAACGTCCAGAGCAGCGCTTGTGCAGAAAAGGACAGTATCGGGTTTGAAGGGTTGGCCAAGTCGAAGATGGACGGGTCTGACAGGTGGCGATTGCGTCAACCTCGACAAGCTGTGTCACCTGCGATGCGGGGTCTAGGTAGCGGACTTGCGCGAGCTTGTGGTATTAGGCCTTGTCCTGCACAGAGAGCGAAGCGGTCAGCAGGTGAAGCGGAGAGAGGGGCAGAGGGCGTACGGGCCGCTCCGCTTCGGAAACGACGTTGACAAGAAAGTGCTTATCTCTGACCCCCTCTCCCTCGATGTCGGCGCGAGAGACCTGCAGCATGTAAAACCCATCGTCTGTGCTTGCGGAGTCTAGGAGCATGTTGTAGACCATGAGACGGAGTCGATTGTCGTGGAGCGTGTTGAAGTGCGCCAAGCCTTAATGGATTAGGAGGGCATCATAGCGGGGCAGAGACGCACGCGCGTACTTAATCGCGGACTCGGCGGGCGAGGATATAACGATAGGCAAGAGGTCCTCGATGTCGATGTGGGAGACCTGCAGCACGTGCAGCTCGTCGTTCGTGCCGACGGAGTTTAGGAAAACATCGTAGACTGGAGACGGTGAGCCGATTTGTTCGTAGGAAGGGCGTCAAGCTTTAATGAATGAGCAATTGGGGATAAGTAGGAAGCATCATAGCGAAGCGGAGACAGACGTGGTACGTCGCAGATCTGCGGTCGAGATAGGCAAGACGTCACTTTTTTCGTTTAGTTCAGAAGGCCAAAGAATCTCTGTTGCGAAATTGTTAAAGGGAAAGGCACGCAGTGCGATCAGTGCCATCGCCTAGCCCCTCGACATCCGCAAATGTAAAGAGAAAGCCTCTCTTTACTGCGCAACGTCATCGACCACGAGCTCCTGTCGAATAGAATTGGACATCGGTGTACGCTCCCATCTGGTCTACTTAGCAAGATGTACCCTGCGAGCTCGGTGCTTGAATTAGATGCAGAGCACAATTGGCAGACACGTACTTGGTCATCGAAACGAAATGACCTTTGCAGACAAGCACAAGCGTATGTTTTTGACGCTTTCCATTGTAGTAGGCGACGCTGGTATAAGTTGAGAGAAATGCAGTACACTGTCGCGTCTCAAAACAATTTCGAATTCGTAGCGACCGAAGTTACCCCCAACTGTCGAAAGGGGAAATCGGGTGCCTGGGATAGGCTGGGATAGGCTGGGAACGACGGCAAGATTGTCAACTTGTGCAAACAACACCCCAATAACACCTTGACAATCGTGCGACCATTCGATATGCGTGCAGACGCAGCGTGGTCGCCTAGGCGCTTGAAGCAAGCTTACCCACCCTCAACCCCGATCATCCGTATATTCGTACGTACAAGCCTCTCCCTTCTGACTACTCTCCTCAGAAATGGAGCATAGGCAAGTCATCTCGAATTCGTGAATAGATCGCTCTTGACCCGTAACTTTCCCAAGAATCCCCCTCGATCCCAGCTCGGGTTCCACAGCGTTTCGACCCACTGGAATAAGGTGAGTCAACCCTTCCGTTATGAGCGATGCCCGGTCAAACTGTCTATGGTCAGCACTCAGATTGCCGAGTCTCAAGGAAGTCAATCCCAGCCAATAAGTGTAGGGGTGACTGGTGCGTGCTTAAATCCCAACTCGTTCAAGCGATATGTATTCAATCTCTTTGATAGTTATCCGAGCACGCAACATTCCCCATATCAAGACTACTTTCGGCAGGAAGAGGGAGTTCTTCGTCACTATAGCCTATGGGGCGACAACGAAGAAGACTGAGAAACATGAGAAGAGGACGAAAAGCGTTCGCATTGACGGACGGACGGCGGTGTGGGACCAGAGGCTTGACACTTTGTAGGACTTTCCTCTTTTCAGTCCCATTTTTCGGCTGAGGTTCCTATCAGTTTCGTACAGCCATCTTCACATCTTAATCTGTGTCTTTATGCGAAGCGGTTGACAAAAAGTGATATCCTTGTCGGAACACATGAGATGGTGATTCCCAACGAATCAGAGAGTAGTTCGTCCATTCATTATAAGATTCTTGTTCGTACAACTAAGGAACCGTCTCACATGTAGACATATCCGTTCCCTCGGCGACGGAAACGGACAAGCTAGACGATCGACGCCGCCAGTCACGCTCGACTTAACGATCGCCGTGTCAGCGAACAGACACCTCCGAGCGACCCTCCAAATATACTGACCGAAGGAGACGACATTCTCACCGAAGAAGTTCCTAAACCCACTCAAAAACCACTACGGCCCCAGATTCCGGGGGACCTGATCGATCCTCTGCTCCCGATTATCTTTTACCCTCACCAGATCACATTCCCGTTCAGAGTAGCTCTTATGCCACAGGATCAAGGAGAGACGTCCCTTGTCGAGAAGGCTCGGATCGATCTCGGTCGCGCTGATAAGTCGAGCAGTCGATCGACCGATCGAAGACATGGAAGGGGTCGTCGGGAAGATCAAGTGGGTCATGGATACTCTGAGCCCAGTTGCAGAAGTGCGTACAGTATTCGTTCTGCCTATCCTCGACTGAGCCGACTTGCGCCCTCAGCTCCATCCAATTGCACAGATGGCGTATAAAGTGCTTTCGGTGATCCCCGAGGTACGCCTATTATTTGCAAATTATTTGCGTATTGTTGGGAGGAAACACTGATTATATGTATTCTAGGGACTCTCAAGGCAGTATCAACGCGACAACAATGTCCGAACCTTACTCAAGATGCATGATGCGTTTGATTTCGCGAACCACGAAGACACTTTGAGGTCCATTAAGCCTAAGTCGAAGCGGCTGACGTCCTCGCTCTCATGTTGCGGAATGTCTGTATTTGCAGTGACTTCATCCAATCGTATATCAACGATTCTCAATTCTGTACGTATTCTTCACCTACCTCATTGGCCAATTCGAACGTACAATTTTCAGTGATGCGGATGGCGAAGAGTATGGGCGGCGGAGTCGAAGAAAAAATTCAGGCGCTGTCCACCGCCTTTGTCGAGAATCGAAGAGCTTTTCTGGATCAAGCCGTCATCACCACTGAGATAACTGCGTTCCAAATTCTAAACGACGTAGGAAACATCTCTGCCAAGCTTGAGTGGGTGTCGAGCCAAGTTTCTGATGCTGGTATGTAGTTACGGACACCTGGGAGTTATTAAACTGATGCATCGTCCCAGCGCTAGATGCAAATATCCGAGATATCCCATATACCACAGGCTCGCGCTTCAACCAGACAAGGGCTGTCTTTCCGGAACCCCACGGTCTTCCTCGACTTCATTGTTGATGGGTGAACAATCCCGCTTCCGAGCGAAGCCTCATTCTTCTTGGGCAGGCAGGCACGGGGAAGTCGTCCATCGCACATGAGATTGCGCGTCGCTTCGACGAAATGGACCGTCTTACCTCATCCTTTATCTTTGTACGAAAGGAGCAATCCAAGACCAATGCTCACCATCTCTTCACGAATCTTTCTCGAAATCTCGCCGACCGCTATCCGTTGTTCAAAGCCGCGCTCGGAAAGGTCATAAAGGACAATACCTCGCTTCGACTCGACACACGCGACTACGGTACACTCTTCCAACGCCTTATCCGGGAACCTCTTAAGGACCTTCATCTCGTCGGTCCGATCCTTGTTGTTATCGACGCCTTGGACGAGAGTGGGGATACAGTTGGCGAAGATGGGCTACACAGATTCCTCGCTAATCGCCTCCCCGAACTGCCACCGAACTTCCGTATACTCATCACCTCGCGGCCGGAGGGTGACATCGAGCCTGCGTTCCTTGAAGCAGAATCAGTCGTCATCAAACACATGAACGATGGTGCGCTGGGTGCCACAACGCATGACGATATTCTCTCCCTTCTTCGGAAGAAGCTCGCTTCAGACGATTTCGAACAGCACGGCGAGGCGCTGGCAAGAAGGGCAGAGGGGTTGTTCCAGTGGGCTGCGGTTGCCTGTGGATACATCCGAGAGCCCAAGTCCGTTCGTAGGAAAAAGGAGCGAATTGACCACCTCCTAATATTGGCTACTGATCATCGTGGACAAGACCCCCTAAACAAGTTATACCAAGGGGTCCTTGAGGCATACTTCATGGACGAAGAGCACTATTTCGCTCTCTGGTGGACAGCTCCTCGCCGCTTTGGAACCTCTCTCCATCCGCTCCCTGACCACACTGCAACGACACGTCTCCGGCGACGACAACGCACCCAATTCAGTTGTTGAAACGCTCAGTCACCTCGGCTCACTGCTGAGTAATGTCACTTCGTCTGACGATACGCTTCCCATCGTTCCCCTTCATACCTCATTCCGCGATTTTGTGACCAATAAGAGAAAAGCGGCATTTTTTATGTCGATCTCCGTGTTGCCCACCGCCAATTGGCCCATTCTTGTCTCAGTCTAGCGCTCAGTGACCTCAATTCAACATTTGCAATCTCGAATCGTCATACATTGCCAATAAAGATGTCGAGACCTTGAGTCGCGGATTTTCAAACACCTTCCACGTTCCCTGTCGTATGCTTGTCGTTTTTGGGGTGATCATTTGAAACGTCTTGATTTCGAAACCGACCTCTTCGGCAAACTTCAACTTTCTCTTCGAAAGAAGTTTCTGTATTGGCTGGAGGCGCTTAGCTTGATGAGTGATGTGGCTTGCTTCGCCAGCACTTTTGGCTCTGAGGGTATGGTTAGCCTTCGTCAAGGTGTGAGTATAACTGTTAATTCGACGACGCGTACGACGACTAATAGCTCCGATGACAGCAGTTCCTCACAGAGCTAGAGAGATCGAGGTCGTTGATCAACGACGCCTCTGTGTTTGTGCGACATTTTGGGATGGCGATAGCAACGAGTGCACCACATATCTATGTTTCTGCGCTACCATTTGCGCCGACGAATTCGCTTGTTTCTATGCGTTATTCCAGTTCATTTCCTCGTACCCTGCGGATGGAATGTGGGCGATTGTCTGATTGGCCGTCATCGGAGATGGTGATTTCAAATGTTGGGTCAGGTCAGGTCTATTGCACTCTCGCCGGATGGCCAGCGGATCGTCTCGGGCTCTTTCAATCGAACAATTCGTGTCTGGAACGCCACGACGGGAGACACGGAGGCAGGCCCATTTTCTGGGCACGCGGGACCGGTCAACTCTGTGGGATTTTCACCGGATGGCCAGCGGATCGTCTCAGGCTCGGAAGATGGAACAATTCGTGTGTGGAACGCCACGACCGGAGACATGAAGGCAGACCCATTTTCTGGGCACACGGGACCGGTCTGGTCTGTGGGATTCTCATCGGATGGCCAGCGGATCGTCTCAGGCTGTCGATGGAGCAATTCGTGTGTGGAACGCCACGACGGGAGTCGCGGAGGCAGGCCCATTTTCTGGGCACACCGGACCGGTCTGGTCTGTGAAATTCGCAGGATGGCCAGCGAATCGTCTCAGGCTCGCAAGATGGAACAATTCGTGTCTGGAACACTACGACGGGAGACGTGAGGGCGGGCCCATTTTCCGGCCCACGGGACCGGTCAAGTCTGTGGGATTCTCGCCAGATGGCCAGCGATCGTCTCAGGCTCGGAAGATGGAACAATTCGTGTGTGGAACGCCACGACCGGACACACGGAGGCAGGCCCATTTTCTGGGCATACGGATTGGGTCTGGTCTGTGGGATTCTCGCCGGATGGCCACGGATCGTCTCAGGCTCTTTCGATCGAACATTCGTGTTTGGAACGCCACAACGGGAGACGCGGAGGCAGGCCCATTTTCTGGGCACATGGATTATGTCCGGTCTGTGAAATTCTCGCCAGATGGCCAGCGGATCGTCTCAGGTTCGGAAGATGGAACAATTCGTGTGTGGAACGCCACAACGGGAGAGACGCAGCCAGGACATTTCTGGGCGCGCGGGACCGGTCAACTCTGGGGGTTCTCATCAGACGGCCAGCGGATCGTCTCAGGCTCGCAAGATGAGCAATTCGCGTGTGGAATGCCACGACGGGAGACGCGGAGGCGGGCCCATTTTCTGGGCACACAGGACCGTCTTGTCTGTGGATTTCTCATCCAACAGCCAGCGGATCGTCTCAGGCTCGCAAGATCGAACAATTCGTGTGTGGAATGCCACGACGGGAACGCGGAGGTAGGCCCATTTCATGGCCACAGGGAATCGGTCCAGTCTGTGGGATTCTCGCCGGATGGCCAGCGGATCGTCTCAGGCTCGGAAGATGGAACAATTCGTGTGGGAACGCCGCAACGGGAGACGCGGAGGCTGGCCCATTTTATGGCCACACGGGATCGGTCCAGTCTGTGGGATTCTCGCCGGATGGCCAGCGGATCGTCTCAAGCTCGGACGATGGAATAATTGTGTGTGGAACGCCACGACGGGATACGGAGGTAGGCCCCTTCTCTGGGCACACATATGGGTCTGGTTTGTGGGATTCTCCCCGGATGGCCAGCGGATCGTCTCAGGCTCTTTCGATTCATTCGTGTGTGGAACACCACGACGGGAGACGCGGAGGCAGACATATTTTCTGGCACATGGGACCGATCCGGTCTGTGGGGTTCTCACTGGATGGCCAGCGGTTGTCACAGGCTCAGAAGGTGGAACATATGTGTGTGGAACATCACAACGGGGACGCGGAGGCAGGCCCATTTTCTGGGCACACGACGGACCGGTCAACTCTGTGGGATTTTCTCCGATGGCCAGCATACGTCTCAGGCTCGGAAGATGGAGCAATTCGTGTGTGGGACGCCACGATTGGAGGTACAGGGACACCCCTATTTTTTGGAGAGCCTGAGACAGATTCGATATGGTCTGTGGCATCCTCATGGACCTCATCAGATGACCAGTGGATCGTCTCATCGGAGATAAGTCCATCCATTTGTTAGATGCTACGACAGAAATCCTTATAGCTATCGCACAGTCTACTTTACGGACCAGTTCTGTGATAAACAAGGACGGATGGATTCGTGGTGATAAGCGCGAACTTTTTAATGTGGGTCCCACCAGCGCACAGGACAGTCTTTATCGGCCGGGTACTATTGGGTCGCTGCCGAACACCAAACCCGCTTAGATCTTTCTGATTTCGTCCACGGAAGTAGTTGGATTAGTTGTATTGGCTCCTAGGAGATAGAACTAC
>JAKELI010001042.1:0-14022 GCA_021525025.1 Lactarius hengduanensis
CACTAAATCTAGTTGGTCTACACTATAGTTAAGAGTACCACCCTATCGAATCGAGTCAGCTTGAGAGTACGGATGTTACGTCAATCGGTGTTACTGACCCAGATTTGGCCCTGGGGAACTGTCTTGTAAGTGAACTTGGTCACGATACCCTATCATCAATGTTAATCAAACTTGCTTTTCTATCGCCTTGCAAGGAAATGTCTCACAAAGTTATTCCCTCCACCCTGAGAATACGGTGTCTCAGTGAAGCGTCTCCCTCTGAGGTCCGAGTCCACTAACCCGAAGTGCGAACCATAAATCTTTATTGCTTTCTGTCACATTTGTAATGGTCCCGTTTGGTAGGACCAGTTCATATCCTGCCATATTGTCAATGGTTAATCCGTATTGATTGCTCATGAAGGCATAGCCTGTGACGCGAAATCAGTCAGCGGCCATCCCAGAATAAATATGGATCCAAAATAAAAATAAAAATCAGTCAGCGGTCAGCGTCGTGACATGGAGGTATCACCAACCGCCGCCCAGAGTCAAACCGGAAATACCGACTGTAGGTATGCGTCCTCCAACGATGTTGACTCCGGTTGAGTCGAGAGCTGCGTATACTTGGTCCAAAGTAACGCCAGGTCCGGCGTCAACGGTCCCCGTGGCACTATTGTGCTCGATGTTGCTGAATCGGGTCATGGAAATCTGGACCCCGGTCGTGGAAGAGAACCCAAGATTATACGCATGACCCCCGCCTTTCACTGCGAAAGGCGTACGTGTGGATCCCAAGATGCGCAACTACCACAACACGCTGTGAGTGGCGGCCATTATCAAAGGGACTCGGATATACGTACAACCACGCTAACATCTGCTGCTGAGCCTGGCTCGACGGAGCACGCAGATACCTGACTGGACGAGATGAAAGAGTGGTCGATGTCAGCGTTATACTGGGTCGAGTCTTCGTTTGCACGTCAGCCTGGTGCTACACGAGGGAAGATGAGAGCCACGCACTGGGGTAGAACAGTTGAGAGGAATTGGAAATGGCGGAGGCGATTCTGCGACAGGTATTTTGGTACCTCCCTGACAGTGTTGCTGTGAGAACAGAAGCATGCAAGAAAGGTGCCAAACTTGAAGAGAAGGCGATAACGAAAAAGATTGTCGAGAGCATACTGTTGTGAGAATTTGAGAAAGGAGGTTCAAGTTATCGAGGCTGACGCGCTGACGAATGGTTCGCAGCGCAGTTTGATCCTTTTATCCCATACTTTCACGGCGGCATAACCTAGGAGCTGTGATCCAGAGATTATTGTGTCTATGACGTGTCAACTGACAATAGGGTCCTGAAGCATATCAGGCAATGACCCGGCGAGAAACTATTCAAGCAGAAGTTACTCAGTGATTCGGCCTGGGAGCCTGAAGCACCCATACAGTATCGGTCTCGCGTTCCGTGTCCCACCGCGCCGTGACCGCGGACCGCGGAGCCTCCGCACCACACACCTTGTCTGTACCTCGTCGTCGATCTCCACGCTTTCTTCGTCGCTCTTCCCATCCACACACACACTCTCTCCACCCATCACTCCTTCGTCCCTCCCCCGCAACCACGACATGGACAGCGACAACGATTTCCTGTAAACTGGCAAGGTCACTTGAGGATAGGCCTCGTGCCTCACCTTTGTTCGCTAGGCCCTCCTCATATCATGATCACCAGCGGCCCGCCACCGCCTCTCACCATCGTCATCGACCCTTCATACTGTCACCTCGCTTCGCCCATAGTAGAACTCTTTGACCACACCGTCCCTTTGTCTCTAGCAAGGGCGCGAAATATGTTTTACCCTTACTGATCTTGTAATAATGATGTAGTGCACGCGCTGTTGTCGGCCATGACGCTGGCCTCTGTTCGTCGTCACGCGTATCTCCGTATCTCGTACCGGCTCCCTTTGTCCCTCGTCTCCCTGTCTTCGGCCCTATGTCATCGTCGCCCTCTCCTTGTTGGTGAACATACCAGTTACCCCCTTTTCTTACCGTTCGCCTTGTGTGAATAAAGTCAGGCCACTCGACGGCACCCGAAATTCTCGCAGGTCAGACAACTCTCATTTGACTCGCTCATCCCTCGCTCCCTCATCGTCGACTCACGCTTGTGTTCGCGAACATCGTGTTCGCTCTCTTCGTCTTCGCGCCCTTGCTCGGATCATCTCAGCACCCTGTTTGAATCGCAGATGACAAGCGTCGCCGATGCACCACCAGCTGGAGGCAAAATGAACCAAGGAATGGACAAAGTCATCGCTTAAGTTGCATCGTAATGACTAGTCGTAAACCTTTTACGGACAGGTAGTTTTCGTATCGTACCGCACCGTATTCGGCGTTCTGTTTCACAATACGTGCGTATGTTACAGTACTGTATTACGACCAGCTCAAGTTGCTACGACCTGGCAGTCACGGCGCGGGCTAGATGTAGGACAGAAACTCCCGCCAACCAACCACATCCACGTTGATGGCATTGAACAATGAAGGCAGAGAGGAATACAATACGGTGAGTCGACACTGGTGCCAAGGAATCACAGGCCTAAGACCAACTGAACTGACAGCGATGCTTACGCGAGAATTAGAGCGACAGGATTCACCACGGTACTGTATCCAGTGACCTAGTGACCAGCATCACTGGTGGGACCTGATTTTCAATCTCCCACTCATTCTCTCACCTTTAAATCATTAGCAAAAGGAAACACGCTTGGGTGATGCGCGAACTCAGCTATAAAGACTCGAAAAGTCCATTCCGTGCCAAACACTGGGAACCGTGGGTCGACCCACGCAACCGGGTATGCATGGGAGTTTTGTCACTTTGGTAGACCTAGCGGCGAGGAAGACTGTTTCAACCTTGGTTTCAACGATAGAACGGACCAGCTGCAGTCCTGAGTTCCCGAGTCTACCTGACTGGATCGTCTGAAAGGTGTCTGCCGAATCACCTCTGCATTCGAATCATTTGTCCGACCTCCCTGCCAGTGCAATCGTGACATGCTTCCCCCTTTTTCACATGCAAGATTAAAAGTACAAAAAGTATGTTGGAGATGAAGACACTTCTAAAAGCTTCGTCCCACTAGCCGACGTCTCGCCTGGGCCTCAAGGATGACCAAAACGATCACACTGGGGATCGATTAGTAAATCACTTATGGTATCTAGTAAATGTCCCATTCACAGGGTCCACAGGACCACAATGACTGGAAAAGGAAGATCGGGATCCAGTACGCCCATCCGAGTCATTCTTCATAGCTTAAACCCGCCAGCAAGGCCCATCACATTCTCCGGGTCGACCGCCTTCTTGATTGCATGCAGCCTAGGTAGATTCACCCCATAAATCTCTTCCGGTGGCGTGTCAAACAACGCGTAATTGGGGTACACAGCCGCGTGCGAAACATTTTGCCCATCTGCAACCGCAGCCGCGGTGACCGCATCAGAGTAACTGCGCAACCCCTTACTTACAGTCTCGTCCAGGGAGGCATTGCTGTATGCGAAAGTGACAGCAGTAGGGAAAAGAGCGTGAGAACGGTCGGGTGGGTATGCAGAGGCGGGACCGTGAGAGAACACATCCCTGAGAAATGGCTCGAGGGTGACTGCGACGGTGACATTTGGATCTAGGGCTCCGATCTTTCCTCCCCAGAACTACAGACGCGCCGTCGTTGAGTAAGATTTGGACGCGTGCGGCAATACGGTGCTTACCAAAGTCTGATTCACGAATGCGTCAAAAACAGACGGAGAGTACTGCGTGACTGAGACACCGTTGACGCGACCTCTATATCTTTTCTTCAGCCATATTTTATCGCCAGAGTCAAGAAATGACCAACCGAGCTGTATTGGGGGGATTTGCGAAGGGGGCGCTGTTGACCATGTCAACGAATGATCTCGTCTTGACATCAGACTGATTAGTCGGAATCGCCAGAAAGTCATCGAAAATCCCCGGCGCAGGCGTGGGAGCATTGTAGAAAACGAGAGCAGCGGATATGGCCTGGATGGATGATATTTCCTGGTCTGTAAAGGATGACATTGAAACATGAGGACATACCCCCGCCGGAGTGTAAATCACGGGCACATTCAATGCAGCCTTGGTGTCGTTCTTCTGCTGGAACTTCAGGAGGGCTTCCTTCACTGAATCTAGCTGGTCTACATTGTAGTTAAGGGTACCACCCTATCGAATCGAGTCAGCTCTCAAGTATCATTGTTACGTCAATGATGTCAATCGATGTCAGTACTGACCCAGACTTGGCCCTGGGGAACTGTCTTGTAAGTGAACTTGGTCACGATGCCCTGTCATCAATGCCGATCAAACTTTCTTTTCTATCACCTTGCAAGGAAGCGGCGTACGAAGTTATTCCCGCCACCCTGAGAACATGTGGTCTTAGTGATACATCCCCATCATGATATGAAGTTGCAAGCCACTTGCCCGAAGTGCGAACCATAAATCTTTATTGCTTTGTGTCACGTTTGTAATGGTCCCGTTTGGTAGGACAAGTTCATATCCTGCCATATTGTCGATAGTTAATCCATACTGATTGCTCGTGAAAGCATAACCTGCGATGCGAAATCGTATCAGCGGTCATTATCGTGGCAAGGAGGGTCCAAGTCCACCCACCACCGCCCAGAGTCAAACCAGAAATACCGACTGTAGGTATGCGTCCTCCGATGATGTTCAACCCAGATGACTCCAGAGCCGCGTACGCTTGGTCCCAAGTAATGCCAGACCCCGCGTCAACGGTTCCCGTGGCATTATTGAGCTCGATGTTGCTGAATCGGGTCATGGAAATCTGGACCCCGGTCGTAGAAGAGAACCCAGGATTAAACGCATGACCTCCACCTTTCACTGCGAAAGGTGTACGTGTGGATCCCAATATGCGCAACTACCACGACACGCTGTGAGCGGTGACTATTATTAAAGGGACCCGGAGGTACGTACAATGACGCTAACATCTGCTGCTGAACCTGGCTCGACGGAGCACGCAGACACCTGGCTGGACGAGACGATAGAATGCTCAATGTCAGCGTTATACTGGGTGGAGTCTTCACTTGTACGTTAGCCTGGTACTAAACGAAGGCGAAAATGAGAGCCACGAACTGGGGTAGAAGAGCTGAGAGGAATTGGATATGGCGTTCGCGATACTGCGACAGGTGCTTTGGTACCCCCCGGACGGTGTCGCTGTGAGAATAGAAGCATAGGAGAAGGATGCCAGAGAGAAGGCGACAACTAAGAAAGTTGTCGAGAGCATACTGGTGAGAAACAAAGCTATCAAGACCGACCATTGGTCCGTAGCGCAGTGTCATCCTTTTATCCCGTCCTTCTGCGCCGGTGCAAGCTAGAGGCCGTGGTCCGGAGTAGATTAATGTGTCAATGGCATGTGAACTGACAACTGGCGGCCGCGTGTCGAGCAGGCTCCGCTTTTATTTTGAATCAGCAGGCCGCTCCACTGCTCCACCGCCTCCATCTCGCACCAAGTGGCCCTACTGTAATGGAGGTCGTGATACCCTCCGACGCGAGCGGACATAAGCACCATGGGTCTTCATTCTTGACGGCAACAAATATCTAGGTAGTGGAGAGGCAAAGCGATGCAAGAGCGTACCACGACAATAGGTCCAGAAGATATCAGGCAATGAGCCGAAGAGAAACCTTTCAAGCAGAAGTTAAAAATATCTGGTGTAGAATCAATGACTCGACCTGGGCCTGGGCCCTTTTGGGGGGAGGGAGTAGCCTCGTGAAACCAGGCACTTCGACAAGCGACTTTCGGGTAGCGGAGGTTGCAATATGTCGGGGTTTGAAGGGTGCTGCTACCCGAGTCACTTGTCTAGAGCCTGGGCACACTGGTAGTGAGATCGTCGAAATGGGCCGTGAGAAATTCGACTTGTATGATTTTTTTGTTTACTCGACAATGGTGAAAACGAAATTCTCTCGCAAGTGGTATTGGTATCACCCAGTCATGAAACAAATGGTTTGGCATGTTAAGTAAAGTATGTATCTCGCAGTCTATACCAAAATTTAGCAGAAAAAGTCGGATTCGTCACCGTCACCGTCTGAGTTGTCTGTTCCGTCCCCCTCATCCAGGGTTTCCACGCGCTCTTGCAAATCCGCGTCCATCTCGAGATCGATGTCATCAGCTGTCTGTAAGCTCATGACTGGCTGAGTGTCATTGAGGGACTGCTCCATCTCTTCGTCGAGTCCGAGTTCGAGTTCGTCGTTGTCGGGGTCCTCAGGGTCATTGTGTGCCAGGCCATCGTCCTCGCTCTGAGGGAATTCGGGAGCTATACACGGTGTCAGCGAGGTCAACAGTATGAGAGGGGGATAACCTACAGGTCTCCTGGGGTTGTGTGGGCAGCGCTGTCCCGACCAGTGGCTGTATAGTGCGGCGTCGTTGGAGAGTGCTGATTAAGCGATTGAACTGCCGGAGAGGGGACTTCACACCCCAAGTCAACGCGGAGTAGCCCTCACCAATGGCATCTGGTGCAGGGCTTTCGTCGTCTCCAAGGGTGCGGCCGAGGACTTCTTTATAGACGTCGTTCTGCTCGAGACTGTCCATGAGGATCTTGATGTCCTTGGTGAGATCGGCGCTGGCATGTCGGTTTCCTTGCTTCGAACCCAGTGTGTTGTTTACCTCAGTAGCGAGTCGCCGAAGGACTTCGATGCAAGGCGAGATCGTCGCGAGCCATTCCCATGACGCACCACTGCCATGCGCTTGGTAGTAGGTCTGTTTCCGAGTCGGAATTGTTGAGCCTGAGAGCATGAGCGGGTACTCGCACGGCAGACCACGCACCTTGATCCAATAGTTCAAATGTTCCTGCATCAAGTCTAACTCGACGAATGAATTCGCCTTTCCGGTCGGGTTCACGAGCCAATTGTTGAGGACAATCCTCCTGCCGGTGTGAAGACGGTGATCAGCTGACCGACGCCGAAAGTAAAAATGTACGAACACGACTGGCTCCGGCCACACATGGGTGACATTATGAAGGAGATGCAGTACCTCGTATGCGTACTTGCTGCGCCCGCTCCCTCGAAAGCTGAGAGCCCAGAGCTTCAAGACCAATAGCACACGGCCGGAATCGCCAGATTTGATCGCGTCGGAGAACTCTCGAAGGATGAGTCCATCACGCAGGAAAAGTATCGCGTTTTCGAATACCATGTCACCTCCGAGTGTACCTCTCTCCTGCCCTCCACATGATTCCTTCGGTGCTTCATCTTCTTGACGGCGTGAGCAACGCAGATTGTCGACCATGCGCGCATCTGTAAAAGTATCTACAACGGCCTCTGCATGCCACACAGCATGGACCAAGTCAATCCAGTCGACAACAACTCGAGTGACTGTGCACTGACACCTTGAGTAGACAGTGCAAAACCCGTGCATAGAGTGATACAAAAATAAGGTCACGGCAAGTCCGAAAGGGTGGGAGAGAGGAGAGAATGATCAGCTTGCGTTGCAGGAGTGTGTTGTGGGAAGCAAGAGATGCGGGATCCTTTAAGTCCTGGTTTGTATGGCCAAAGTGTGTCTGAAGAAACCCGTTTGTTGCGGCGATCTTGCAGTGAAAAAGCCCGGGATAAACAGCGCCCACCGAAGAGACGATGCGCCGCCCTCGTTTCCTGCACGTGCGGCAAGTACGGCCCGGAGACCGCGCGATTGAGAGTTGGTCTCCGGCGACAAGCTTCAAGTTCTCACAGAAGTCAGGCTTTGAAGTATCGACATTTAGCTCTCATCCATCACTGCATCGATGACCTCCGCATTTCCCATGGTGGACGCCTCATTGATGTTCATAGCCGGCAAAGGATGGATCTCGGATTTGTGAACGTCAATTCGGAAGTCACTCTGCGGCTCCATTGCTTGTAGGTCCTTTCGGAAAACTTGCAGTCTTGGGCCTCCATACTGGACCGCAATCCGAAGAACGGCGTGAATAAGACAATTTCGGTGGAATGTGTACTCATCTTCGGTAAGCACAATGTCGCTTACTTTCAGCTCTGGTGCTGACCCGAGTCTTCTTTCCAGTTCAATAGCCCTCAAGTCGTCAACGCTTGCCTGGAAGAGTGAGACAATCGTCGCGCATGTCCCATTCTCCATGGAGTCTGAGGTATTTCATGTTAGTACCATCACCTTTGGTATTTTACGAGAACAAACCGGTGCGTCCAAGTATCTGTTCTGCAACCTTCCAGACCATATTGATATTGTCGTACACAAGTACATACAGGCCAGATGTGGCCACCTCGCGTCGCGACCTTTCTCATTGACTCGGAGAGGGCTTCAAGGGTCCCGAGGCGATGTTTATGGCGGTGCAATGCCAGGCCTGTGGTGGAGGACGTTGCCAATTTGCTGGTAAGTAAATTGGCAGCCTTGTTTTCCTCCTCGCCCAGCAAGTGTTACATAGCTGACAGATAAACCCAAGTGATTTGTGACGCTGATTTGTTGTCTTGTAGCACCCGTCGAGTATAGGTATAGCCCCATCACGTGGCGTGCATAGCTGTTCTTCTGGCTACGTGCCCCCAAGAGGTTGAGAATAACAAACGCGGCTGCCTACTGGTAGATGTAAGTTCACACACCGCAATTGACCCGAAGCTGTCCTCACATGATCTTTGGCAGCCAACTGCCCTTCGAAGCGCTTCCTACTTGCCGACTTGTGGTGATGGCGCCCACCAATAGCCTGAGAAGTATTGGACAATGCCGCCGAACCATCGCTTTAAGTTCTTCAAAACCGAGGCCTGACGCAAATGATGAATCGATCTCGCGTTCTGTGATTCGTAAGTCACCACTTTGGGTTGCCGCATTAACTTCCTTTTTGATAGTCTGTAGCAACTGTGGACTCCGCCCAGCCTCTAACGTCTCTTTGACTTGTCCTCTTTACTTTACTCGACGCGAAGAAGTCAAGCAGGCGTTTAACAAGAGCTCTGTTGACGAAGAAGTTCTCGTGCCGCCATTCAGGTGTTTGGTCATCATGGAAGAAAACATATTCGGTGAGTTCTGCAAACGTTAGTTCGTTTGTCGAGAGAATGTCTAAGCACTCCTTGAAGGCAGTTGTCCGGCTTTTCTGTTTTTCTTCCCGCGCCTGCTTGGTACGTGCACCTCGTTCTTCATCTCGCCTTTTCTGAGCTTTTCGTATCATGTCGTCACGGCTTTGGATTGGAGACGATGGTACGAAACTGTCCTCACTACCACCAGCCTCTGAAGGTCTATTATTTAGAGCAAATCCTTGGGCCAGAGGAAACAATCGCGGCACAAGGGTGCGTGGGGCCGGTGTTGGCGATTCTGGAGGCGAGGATAGAGGTGACTCGGACGAAGCGCGCATGGTGGGAGGACAGTCTTCTGATTTGTCCAGCACCGTAAGAGGGGATGAAGGTTGTATAATGGGCGGCGACGAAGGAGGGAGTAGACCGTCCTGGTCTGCTCCACTAAGGTATGGATGCCATTCCATTTTGGACGGCCGAACGCTGATAGACTCTCTGTAAATGGCGCAGATTATCGTATTGTTCTACTGTACTAAAGGACTTGGAATACACTGACTATGTTCGTGAATTGTTTGTGTACGACTTGGAAGGAGGCTTGGACGCGGTTTTTTTTTTTTTTTTTTCAGTATCACGCGCTTTCCGAGTCCCTTGCTCCGAGCAACCAAATTTTCAAGTTGTCTCTGAAGTCGTTGTCGTCATCGTTGACCGCACCTCCTTTTCCTGCAGCTGCTTGCCGCCATGCCATCACGCTCTAAGCACGTTAACAGCAACAGCGCTAGTGGGGGAAATACCCCTGTGCTTACACGCGAAAAATTGACCCCCGAGCAAATTTCTCACCTGCATGACGCAATGCAAAATATGCTTGGTGGAAGAGAGCCGCACCCATTTCAGGTTGAAATGGTACAAGCTCAGGAAGAAGGTCAAGACGCTCTTTGCCACGCTGCTACTGGCAGCGGCAAGACAGCTATTGCAGCAGGTCCATACGCTCTGGCCAAAAATAAAGGACGTGTCACATTTATGGTCTCACCACTCATTGGGCTTCAAAACGAGATGGTAGGTCTCCTAACTCCTGTCTATCACGCAACGACAGTGACTCACGCTTCCATACAGGTTGAGACTTTCAAAAACGATTTCAACCTCGTAGCGATAGCCATCAATAGTGCAAGGGGATCATGTACACCGGATACCATAAAGGTGAGGAATCGATACCACATTCCCCGGTTCCACTCGATAACATCAGCGTTAGGAAATCTGTGCTGGCTGCTACCAGATTGTTCTCGTCTCACCCGAGATGATGTTGTCGCGGCGATTCATCAACAACATCCTTCGCAATCAGAATTTGCTCTCCCCGGGTATATGCCATCATTGTCGACGAAGCCCACTGCATATCCCACTGGGGTGCAGCTTTCCGCAAAAAATATGGTTCACTGGGAGTCGTCCGTGCGTTCCTACCAAAGCCGACACCCGTCATCGCTGTCTCTGCATCGCTTACTCAGAGAGTCTGCCGTGACATCACGCAGAAGCTCCAATTCCAGGCTGGGTACGTTTACAAGAACCTAGGCAACGATCGGCCCAATGTCTCCATCATCGTCCGCGCCATCCATGATCCATTACACTCATATACCGATCTCAATTTCCTCATCCCGGCTAACATCAGTCAAGGCGAAGACCTAAAGAAGACGTGGCTTTATGCCGACAACATTGAGGTCGGCGCTGAGATAATCGACCACCTGCGTACGCTACTCCCGAAACACTTGCACGCTGTCATCCGCCCATACAATGCCGTACATGGCATTGACTACAGAACGGCGGCCATGGATCGATTCAGATCCGGGAAGATTCGGGTATTAGTGTGTACGGATGCCGCTGGAATGGTGCGTCATACATTAAAACCGTTTTGCCTCAGCTAATTACTTTCCACATAGGGCTGTAACATCCCGGATATCGACATTATTGTTCAGTGGAAGTTACCTGGCAAACTGTCGAGCTTTGTTCAGCGCGCCGGGCGCGCAGCTCGAGGACCAAACACCGTTGGTCTGGCTGTACTCCTTGCAGAGCCAAATGCATATTCCATCCGATCGACTCAGCCAAAGAGGCGTGGGCCGCGTGGCAAGAAAAAACGGGAGGTAGCTAGTAGTACTGATCAAGTGACCGCAGTGACAGAACTTCCAAGTCAACCCAGTGAAGAAAAGGACTACGCTCACAGTCACGGCCGCTTTCGGGGGGCTCGGAACGCTGCCAATGATACGCTCACTCCACTCAGCGACCCTCCGTTTGCCCAGGATGATGAGAGCGAAGGAACTTACATTTTCATTCAAGCGACATCGTGTCGACGCAATGTCCTTCGTAAAGTTTTCATAAACCCTGCATCACGTTTGTTTTATTTTTCTAACACTTTTCGTCGTCTCACGCGCTCTTTCAGAACCCGTTGTCCCTTGCTGTGATGTCTGTGACCCCAGCCTGTTGGATCTGGTTCGACCAGGGCTGCGGTCCAAGTCCACGACAAAGAAGCTTGCATACGGGAAGCAGCCCAACCTGAAGGTTGTCTCCGCACTCCGAAATTGGCGTCAAAAGGTTTTGATTGACGACAAGCACCCACGCTACCTCCCAGCGTCATATATCCTCTCAGAAGAGGCCATCAACAAGCTCGCAAGTCTTTCGCCAGGCACAGATTCGACTGTTGAAGGTTACCTCTCGCAGCAATGGGTATTCTGGGCGAGGTACGGCTCGGATGTCACCCCCATCATCATTTCATCTCAACCTCAATGTGAGAACACCATACCCGATCTACCCACCGAACGTCGACACAATGCGAGTCTAGGTGCAGTAGCAGCAGTACATGGCAGCGGGGCTACACAGTACGCAGCCCGCGACCATAAACGGAGGAGATCTCGGTCTCCAACTCCAATTGACCCGCTTTTCGCCTCCACAGAACGAGCCCCACAGCGGCAGAAGCAGACTCGGCACGCAGTCACCAATACCCCCAGCTCGAGCAACGCAACTGTAGAAACTTCTTCCTGGTCACAAACCCAATCGCCCCACCTCCCATTCCCGCAACCCATATTCATTGTACCCAGCAACGCACCCAGGCCGCAGCCACCAACAATGTCACGCTCCCATCTATATCATCCTTCCGTGCCCTCCAACGCACCGCCGCTTGGCCCCCTCTCCCCATACCGACGACCTCCGTCAAGTCAGCACGTGACGTTGAGTGCATCACCAGTTCCCCCACTCCTGCACCAACCACAGCCCACATCGCCAATCTATCATCCATATCCTATAGTAGGGATTACCAGGGGTCGGCAAAACCCGCAGGGGTTTCGGCTAAGGGTTTGCCGGGTACGGGTAAGGGTAAGCGATCTCAAACCCTTGCAAACCCGTACCCTTACCCCCGGGTATTCTTTATTTTTATTTTTATTTTTCCTTTCCTCCAACCTCCATCAGTCCTTCCCGGAACCACGCAAACGGACAACGGCGACGCAAATTCCCCGTAAGATGGCCATTAGGCCACTTGCAGGCAGGTCGCGCGTCCCCGCAATCCCGCGGGTACGGGTAGTACAGCTGGCAGACAGTGGTAGTCCAGTAATTTATATTTAAAATCTACATACTACACACTATCTACTAGTAGCTACAAGCCCAGAACTTGCTGTCTGATACTCCGAGTTGTTGAATCGGATCGCCGTCGTCTTCCTTGTGTAGTGTGGTGCCAGTGTGCCGTCGTCGCATCGTCGTTGTGTCGTTGTCGTGTGTTGTCGTTGTCGTGTGTTGTCGTTGTCGTGTGTTGTCGTTTTCGTGTGGTGTCGTTGTCGTGTATTGTCGTTGCCATGTGTTGTTGTTGTCGCTGTCGTCTTACTGCCAGTGTCGTTGTCGTTGTTGTTGTCGTCTTGCTGTTGTTGTTGTCGCGTTGTCGTAGGCTGTTGAGTTGTCGTAGTCGCGTTGTTGTAGGCTGTCTGCGTTGTCGTAGGTTGTCGCGTTGTCGTTGTCGCCCCGTTGCCGCAGCCTTGCCTGTTGTTGCGCCGTCACTGTGGTTAACAAAATCGACAATCACCGGGCCGGGCACGCTGGAAAGGTAACCGGTAATTCGCCATGCTTTGGGAACCGTAACGCGTGACTTATTAGCACTGACACTTGCGACAACAACGACGATGGCATCAACTGCAAGCCCCCTGCCAATGCACTGGCAGCCACTGGCGCCCGTGACATCTTCGACGCAGCCCCCGGCCCCGAGTTCCACAACCACTGCGACCCCGGCAGCGTGGCAACAACCCGAGCACCGGCAAGAATGGCAAGGCGACGCCAATGGCGATTCAACCACGCCGATGGGGCGGTGTCCGACTCGACCACAACAGCAACCACAACAGCAGTGAAGACGACGGCAATGGCAACGTGCCAACGGCATTGCGGCATCGGACGACAGCAACAGCACGACGGACGACAACGACGATACGACGGACAGCAACAACGACACGACGGATGTCGACGACAACACGATGGACGACAACGGCGACACGACGGACGACAACGGCGACACGATGGACGACGACGACTCGGACGACACGACGGACGAGACAGACGACGGTTGAGGGACGCGACGACGGCGGGGGGCAGTCACGCAGCGACGCTGCAGTGCCAGTGGGCCTAGTATTACTGTATTACTGTACTTGTAGGTATTCTTGCTAGTTCTATGGTAATAACAAGCGGCCGTGTTGAGTTGTAGACCAAGTAGCCGTGACCCGTGCGGGTCACCTGAACCCGCGCAAACCCCCCCATCGACCCGCCTGAACCCGCCTGAACCCCTACCCCTACCCGCTTCAACCCCTACCCCTGGCTAAGGGGTAGGGGTTTTCACGGGTAGGGGTAGGGGTACGGCCGAAATTACCCCGGGGTTACCCCTGGTAATCCCTATCCTATAGTGCCCTCCAACGCACCGCTTGGCCCTCTCTCACCGTACCGACTACCCCCGTCAAGCCAGCACGTGACGTCAACGCCCTCGGTTCATTCGGGCGCGCCTTTCTTGAGCCAGTCCCAACCTCTTCAACGACCAGCCTCCCGGAACCCTCCCCAGTATTCCACTCCTGTTTATA
>JAKELI010001043.1:0-14011 GCA_021525025.1 Lactarius hengduanensis
AGCTTGAGATCTTGAGTCTTGAGACCTGACCGGGGTTCTTCCAGTCGAGCTTCCAGCCAAAGAATCTGGCCAAACACAATACGACTCCTTACACCAGGACAGATGTTTGTCGCAAAATTCGGGAAGGGCGCTAGATTACCCTTGGCCCCGGATTGGTACACTGCCAAAAGTCCGGACCCTGTTTGGGGGTTCGGTCGGCCAGGGTCCGTGTGGCCCCAGTTCAGCCTTATTTCAGGTTTTTTTTTTTTTTTTGCCACCGCTTAAAGTTTTTTTGCCACCGCTTACCTCGACCGCACGCGAATAGGCTGAAACTAGGGCCACACGGACCCTGGCCGACGAGACCTCAAAACAGGGGTCCGGACGTTTGGCAGTGTAGATTGGGTTATCTCCACCAATCTAGGGCCGGCGCTTCCTTCCCGGATTTTGCGACATTGTGACTGCATTATCATATCATTTGAGAGCAGTATAAGACAGCAGGCACCTCCAGGCGGCTCCTTTGATGCCAGTGAGAGCTGGTGACGCTGTTTACAGCCATTTTCATAAAAAAGGAGTTTGCGCTAGTGTTTTACGCTAGTGTGGACAGTGCTTTGTTGGGCGGACCCACGGCAAGGTTACATGAGCCGCAACTTCCATCTGCACCCGACAACTATGACGACGCGAGGGCGGGAGATGCGCCCCTGACTCGATGACAAATCTGATGGCGGGTCGTTCAATGACGAATTGACCGTGGTGGGTGTTGTGGACACCATGCAGAGCTTCCCTCATCCCGTACGCTGTATGCCAGTGGCGAATGTGTTTGTTTCGTTTTCTGGAACCTTGCAATGTTTGCACAGGAGACGCGCTTTTGTCAATGACATCATCTAGTGAATGTCACGGGTAACCCATGGGTCACTCGACCCTTACCCGCACCCGTACCCGGGCTCACGGGTATGGGTACCGACAACCTTGGGTATGGGTACTTGCGGGTTGCACGGGTCGGCGGGTTGGCACTGCGGGTCAGAATGATAACCCCAAAATTGATGCTGCACTACTATACAAAGTACTACTGTAAGATAGTAACTAAGAATCCTGCAGCGTTGTCATCGCCCCCCCGCCGTCATTGTGTCACCACCGCCGTCTGTTGTGGCGTTGTGGCATCGTCGTTGCCGCAGTTGTCGCCGTGTCACCATCAACTTGAAGATCGCTCCTTGAGATCGCTATCGAATCGTATCGATGCTGCCGTCCGTTGTCGCCGTTGTCGCTGCGTTGTCGCCGTTGTTGCCGTTGTCACTGCCGCCGTTGTTGTTGTTGTTGTTGTCGAGTCGCTCGGAGTTGCACTGGCAGCTGAGCGCTGCCTTGCCATCGCTCCGAGTCCTGCCGCAAGCCATTGTTGTTGGGGTGCCGCAGGTGTTGCAGTTGGGACTTGCATTGGTATGGCGCTGCCAGTGGTGGTTGGTACATTCGGCTCGGGGCTGGCAAAGTGATTCTTGTTGTAGGCGTTGGGTTGTCGTTGGTTGGCTGGCGCAGGCGGGGTTTGCCGTTGATTCGTTCCCAGATGTTTCGCCTCGCTTAGTCACCTTATCGATTGTACTTCTCATGCAGCCCCGCACGCACTACCAACCACCATCACCGCCGCCAGGGCCCTGCCATCGACAACGGCAAGACTGTCAACGACGACAACCACAAAGACAACAGCGATAGTGACGACAATGACAAGGCGATATCGACAATGACAAGGCGATATCGACAATGACAAGGCGATATCGACAATGACAAGGCGATATCGACAATGACAAGGCGACACCGCGACACTCATCAGCAACACGACAGTCGCTTAAAATTTCGCTTATTTGAGTAATAATCCGATTAAGTGTCCCTAAACAGGATTAAGCGTACATTAATCCGATTTCAGATCAGGTGCTGTCTAAGTGCTGTTAAGCAAACAAGTAGATCCATTTTCTTAAATTAGGCTTATTTCTTGGATTATATTTCCGCTTACTGAGTAATCATATGTCTTATTGTTCAATCGCCAATCGGTACCTCTCGGAGCCCACTGTCAGTATGCAATATTTGAATTTTATTTCCCAATGTTTCTACTACTGACACTAGTATTACTGATGCCATCCCATGGCCATCGTCGTTATCGCCCCGTAGTGCCTTGTCGCCACAACCGTCATCATTGTTGTCCTCACCTTGTCGCCATCGTTGTCGTTGTCCTCACCTTGTCTCGGTGAGCGCGACGGTGTCGACTGTATTGTCGCTGCAGAGCACGTGCACGATGCTTGCACAACCGTCGCTCAAGTCAAAGGAGTCGGCCGTGTCAGTTGGCAGCCCGGGCTCGTTGAGCGGCAGGTCGACGAATGGCGAGGGCCGCATGGCGTCGGATCCGGATATCGTCGAGAGACAGTGCATGCGCCACAGGTGGAGATGCATGATTTGAAGCACAAAAGCAAGCTGAAGAGGGGCGCGGAGAAGGTGCTCTTGCTGGTCGTCGTTGCCTTGTTACCGCAACCGCCATCGTTGTCGCCTTGTTGCCGCTACTGTTGTCGTTGTCGGTGTCATTGCCTTGTCACCGCTACCGTTGTCGTCGTCCCATTGCCATTGTTGCCTCAAGTACCAGTGATTGCCACCGGTATAATGCAACAAAAGTCAGTAAAAGTAATGCTCGGGATAGACCGTGCCCGAGACATTGATAACGTACGAGATGACATTGGCAAGATGAGGCATGCGCCTCAGCAGACAGCACAACTCGTAGCGTGACGGCCCCGTGTCGGTGCCATAGCACAACGGCGCCATGTCACTGTCGCAGCGCCATGGCGCCGTGTCGTCGTCGTAGGGCCAAGGCGCCGTGTTGCTGTCAGTGCCATGGCGCCGTCATACCGCAACGGCGCCGTGTTGCTGTCATAGCATCACAGCGCCGTGTTGGGCCCAGGTGTCGTAGCGTCGTGGCGCCATGTCTGCAAGCCAAACGGGCCTGCACGCGGTGGCGAGGTGGATGCCTGTTTTGAACCCTAAAGAAAAAAGACAATGCAGTTAGTCAGGAAATGAAAGGAAAACAAAACATAGCTTGTTTGAGAGCCTCCTGCAAGCCGCTTGAGGGTGGCGTCCATTGTCAATCTGGTCTGATGAGGATGAGCAAGCGAAGCAATGAGTGGCGAGAGAGGCGAGAGAGAGGGCATGTGTGTGTACATGTATGGGGGTTGAACGTTGAATGTTGAACGTACTGTATTGTACCAAACCGTTGATCAATGCTGTTACGCCTCTGCGGGGGCGTCTGGGTTTCGGTAGCCACAAGTTACAACTGGCCCCACCTGAGGTGAAGGGTACAGAGGGTGGCTCGGCACTTAGTGCGACGATGCCAACTAGTCACTGGGACCTTCAGAGAAGGTGAGGAGGGGGTTTCAAAGGTAGGGCACACAGGAATGGGATAGGGGGCTTCGCAGTAGATTAACGAAGACTAAGCTAAGGGAGTACAGGGGGTATAAGTAGCTATCCTACAGGGCAGCCCAAGGCAACTGAGCTGGCAGGGCCTACACTACAGGGCAATCAGATCAGGGCAATCAGATCACAGTTGCTGAGCTGTGGCCATCAGATGAGATTAGATCGCGATCGGAACACGATAAGATTGAGACAAGATAGGGGGGGGGGGTGAAGAGAGACAAAAAGGGGGAAAAGGAGAAAAAGGATGGAATCTCATGACATTACCCCCCGTCTAAGGGGCAAGTTCCACGTTGCCGAGTGTGTCGCTGATTGTATTGTTGGGCGTTGGTGCGTCAGGACAGCGGGTCATACGGGGTCGATGCGGGTCGGTCAAGGTTGCGGAGGATGGTGGTGACGGATTGTCGTCCTCGGCGTCGGTTGCAGTTCGAATTGCGTCGGGGGTGAGCGTCGTGAAACGCTTGAATCAACTCGGGGCATGCACGCCTGTCGCCGGTTCCCAGGTGTGTTGGCGTCCGGGTAGCCTTTCCACTTGATGAGGTATTGAAGCTGCCGTTGTTGATGCCGCGAGTCTCGAATGTTTTCGACCTCGTATTCTTCCGTACCGTTGACGAGGTCAGGTGGTGGCCGCGTGAAGTTGGGCCCGTGCTTGGGCGTTTCGCGATACGGGAGGAGAAGCGACGCGTGGAAGACATCATGAATCTTCCACGTCGGGGGAATCGCTAGCTGGTAGGCTACGTGCGAGATGGCTCGGGTGACGGGGAAAGGTCCGTAACGACGTGGCGCGAGCTTCGCGGTGGGGTGGGAAGTCCGAAGGTTCTTGGCTTCGAGCCAGACCAAATCGCCTTCTGCGTAAGGCGTGAACGGCGAGGGTGTCGCGACGGCGCGTTCCTGTGCTTTCGCAATACTTTGCTGTGCTAGTGTGCGTAGTTCTCGTAGGTTGACGAGTTGTTCCTCGACCGAGGGTGCAATGGAGTTGGATGATGCCGAAGCCGGTGCCCGCGGCGTATGGCCCATCAACAGGTCGAAGGGCGTTTGGCATGTGGTCGCGCTGGGCCAAGAGTTATGCGCAAATTGCGCAGAGGGTAGCCAGTCCACCCAGTCGTTTTGTCGTCCGTTACAGAAGAATCGAAGGTATTGCTCCAACCATTGGTTGGAGCGTTCCGAATGTCCATCAGTCTGGGGGTGATAAGCGGTCGAAATGTTCTGCGAGACCCCTAGGGACGTGCAGAGCTGTCGGGAGAATGCCAAGGCGAACCGAGGGTCGCGATCCGTGATAACGCGGCGTGGCAATCCGAAGTGGGGAAATACATATCTGTGATAGAGTGCGGCTACCCCCGGGCCATCGATCGACTCTTTGCAAGGAATGAAAATCGTTCCCTTTGTGCAATCGTGGTCAGTTACTGTCAGTATAGAGTCGAAGCCACGCGATACGGGGAGTTTGACTATAAAGTCCATGGTAACCGTCTCGAATGGTCTCGCTGCGGGATCCGTCGTGATGGGGAATGGTGGTGGTCGAGGGCGGTGGGTGACGACCTTGTTCGCTTGGCACGCTGCGCAGCCTTTAACATAGGCCGCAATCGTGTTGCGCATTCCAGGCCACCAGTAGTCGCGTGAAACTAGGGCTAAGGTGTTAGCGATTCCCGGGTGGCCGGCGGTAGGGACGTCGTGGTATTGGGAAATTACCCCCCTCCGAAGATTGTGGTCTTCCACGACCATGAGGCGATCGCCCTGAGCCCAGGATCCGTCGGAGAAGGTGAGGTTGTGCTGAGTATGCCACTCGTTGAGCGTGCTGCTGTACGCAAGCTGTGCCGTTCGGACGTCGTCCTCAAGGGATGCAACACGTGCGGCCTGTGCGAAGAGCTGTGTGGGGAGGACAGTGACGTCCTGATTATCGTCAGAGCCGTCGTCGTAGTCAGGACGGCGCGAGAGTGCGTCCGCGTGGTTTGTTGCGCCGGGCTTGTGAACGAGCCTGATATTGTACTCCCCGATGAGGGGGATATATCACGCGACTCGGTGGTTAATTTTCTGGGGCTGCTTGTAGTATTGCAAGTTCGCGTGATCCGTGTAGATGGTAACGACGTGACGCGAGCCGAGTAGGAAGTGCCGCCATTCCTTGAGTGCGTGGACGACTGCGAGGAGTTCGCGGTCGTGGATGTCATAGTTTCGTTCGGCCTCGTTGAAGGTTTTGGAGGAGTAGGCGACCGGGCGAAGCTTATGGTTCTCGTCGTGTTGGTATAGAATGCCGCCGGTGGCGAAGGCGGATGCATCGACCTCCAGCTCAAACGGAGCGTCGAGGTCTGGTTGCCATAAGACTGGGGTAGTGGTAAGTATGCCGACGAGCTGGTTGATAGCTGCAGTGCATTTGTCGGTCCATTGGAAAGCGTGACCCTTCTTCAGAAGGTTCGTGAGCGGTCGTGCGATGTTAGCAAAACCGCGGATGAATGGTCGTTGGTAGCCAAAGACGCCCAGCGTAGAGCGGACTTGTTTGATGTTCTTCAGTGTGCGAGGCCACGATTTAAGGCCCTTGACTTTTGCGGGGGTCGACGGTAATTTTATCGCCATCCAGGATGAGGCCCAAGTAGTCGATTCTGCTAGCTTCGAACGTGCATTTCTCAGGTTTCAGGAATAAACTTTCGTGCTCAAGGATGTCCAAGACCTCATGGATGATGGAGCGGTGCAGAGCGGGGTCGTCAGGTGTGGCGATCAAGATGTCATCCATATAGACTAGAACATAACGTCGGCTAGACTCCTTTAGCTGAGTGCGCAGAGTGGAGTCCATCATGGCTTGGAAAGTTGACGGCGAGTTCGTGAGACCGAAGAACATTACTCTCGGTTCGAATAGCCCTTCTTCGGTTTTGAAAGCGGCCTTCCACTCGTCACCTTCCTTAATGCGGACGTTGTTATACCCCCAACGAACGTCGAACTTAGTGTAAATGCGACTCCCCCACAGGTTCTCCGTGAGCGTTTTGATTAGTGGTAGCGGGTACGTGTTTCGGACGGTGTACTTAGTGCCCATCACGGGTAACCCGTGGGTAACTCGGGCCTTACCCGTCCCGCACCCGCGTGAAACCCGTACCCGGGGTCACGGGTATGGGTACCAGTCGCTACGGGTATGGGTACTTGCGGGTTGTACGGGTTGGCGGGTTGGCACTGCGGGTCAGAATAATATGAATGCTGCACTACTACTAGTATACAAAGTACTACTGTAAGATAACTATGAGTCCCGCGGCGTCGTCATCTCCCTCTGCCGTCGTTGCGTCACCATCGCCGTCTGCCGTGTCGTCGTGTCGTCGTCGTCGTCGTCGTCGTCAGTCGTCGTCGTCGCCGTCGCTGCTGCAGTTGTCGCCGTTGTCGCCATCGACTTGAAGATCGCTGCCGTCGTCGCTGCGTCGTCGCCGTTGTTGCTGCCGTCGTCGCTGTCGTTGCTGCCGTTGTTGCTGTCGTCGCTGCGTCGTCGCCGTTCAAGTTGTCGCTGCAGTTGTCGTCGTTGTTGTCGTCGAGTCGCTCGGAGTTGCAGCGGCAATGCAGCCGAGCGCTGCCTCGCCGTCGCTCCGAGTCCTGCCGCAAGTCGTTGTTGTTGTTGGGGTGCCGCAGGCGTTGCATTTGGACTTGCGTTGGTATGGCGCCGGTGGTTGGTACGTTCGGCTCGGGGCTGGCAAAGTGATTGTCGTGGGCGTTGTGGGTTGTCGTGGTTGGCAGCGTATGCGGCGCAGGCGGGGTTTGCCGTTGATTCGTTACCAGATGCTGAACAAGCCTTGCTTAGTCACCTTATCGATTGTCACGACCAACCGCCACCACCGCCGCCAGGCCCTGCCATCGACAACGGCAAGACAATGTCTACGACGACAACTACAAAGACAACAGCGATAGCGACGACATGACAAGGCGATATCGACAACGACGAGGCGACAAGTCACATGCTGACTTGGCGGACGGCCACCAACCGCCACCACCACCGCCACCGCCGCTGCCAGGGCCCTGCCATCGACAACAGCAAGACGAGGTCGACACCGATAACGACGACAACGACTCGGACGAAGACGACGAAGACGACGATAGCGACACCACCAAGACGTGTCGACGACGGCAGCGCGACTCGACGACCCGGACGCGACGGCGAGCTCTACGACGGGAATTTTCATGAGGATCAGTAGTAGTAACTAGTATATTCATGTATAACTGTGTGTCTACGTCCAAAATAAAGGTTGTAATGTATCCAAAAAAACCCGCCAAACCCGTCCTACGGGTGCGGGTTCTGAACGGGTACTCGATGACGTACCCGTACCCGTACCCGTCAAACCCATACCCGGGTACCCGTGCGGGTTTACAAACCCGTGACGTTCCCTAGGTGTACTGATTCAATCGCCGGTAGTCTTGAATGGGACGCAGCTTTACCGTCCTTTTTCTTAATGAAGAAAAAGGGGACGCGTAGGGGGATGTGAAGGGCGAATTATTGTTTGGCTAGATGCTCATCCAAGAACCGCCCCGGGAGCGAGCTTCGCTCATCCTTGGTTAGCGGGTACACCTTGCAGTCGAGCGATTGCCGGGGCGTCTGATACTAGTCGATTGCGTGGTCCCAGTCACGTGTCGGTGGGAATCGCGCTGCGATTCCGATTCGGAAAACACTTTTTGCGTGGCGGTCGGTATTCCGTGGTAATTTTGTCTTCGGTCATTGTCGTCTCCTTATCTCGGTTATCTCGGTTCGCTCCCTCTGTCCACTGTTGGGTCGTGCTGGTTTGGCGATTCGCGTATCCGACTCTGGGATCCGTAGGAAGAGGTCGTCGCCTTCTTTGATTTGGTCTATATTGTCTTCCAGTTGTCGTCTCACGTCGCGAACAGCCCGGCAAATGATATGGTATAGCGACGGTGTTCGTACTTGAACGTTCCCGACTTTCCTGGCGATCAGGTGTGGTTTGGGGGCTGAGTCCGAGCCATCTCCGCACCGTCAGACTGCATGTCGGGGCGGTTTAGCAATGGTGCCGCTTCGGGATCTGGCGACGGGAGTGGCGGTAAAGGTGCATCTTCCCTTCCTGGGGCTTCGGCTGGGAACGCGTCTGCGCGACGTGCCATCGGTACAGAGAGAGGGGCCAGGTACAATGGTTCGGGCCTGACGAATCCGCGCGTCCAGTCGATTTTCGGGTCGAATTGTCGAAGCCACGGGTATCCCAGTATGATCTCGTCGGTTCCTAGGCTTGTGACATAGAATTTTGTGTCTTTGCTTGGTCTCCCAGACGTACTCAGAGGGCGACGTAGTTGGTGGATGCGCCCTGCTTTATTGGTGGTTCCGTCGACGTTACGGATGGCGCGGGATCGTACTAACCGGTACATTTTTAGTTTTAGGCGCTCGACTATGCGGGGATCGATGAAGTTTTCGGTTGCGCCACTATCGACTAGCGCAACCTCGTCGGCCGTTTTGTAGACTGATGAGAAGGTAACTGATATTTTCAGGGAGTTCTTTTGATATCGGTACATTTTGTCTATGTCGAAGGCTCGAATCCAGGCCGTGGAATCCGAGCCGGTTAAAAATCCTCCTGGGTGCTGAAAAGTCCATCCAAGACCTTCTCCTTTTCGTCATCCTTCATGGCGCGGATTTTGGCGAGGAAGCTGTCGGCCGTTTCGGCGATTGTGGTGGGTGCCGGGGTTGGTTCGGTGTGCGTGGCTCGTGCTGACGTTGTGTCTCCTCGTTCGTAGGCCTTGGTCTGGTAGTTCTGGGAGTGATTCGTGGCGTATCGGTACAATCACGGGACATGTGGCCTTTCTGGCGGCACCGGAAGCAGCGACCCTCGGCCGCGAGCCTCGTTCGTTCGGCATCGGTCAGCTTGGCAAGGGGCTGCGTGCGAGCGACATCGACGTCCATCGCATCGGGATCGCGTGTCGGAGCCGTGGTGTTGTGATTGGTGGGTCGGCGGTTGTCATTTCCGCTGGGCATCAGTATCTGACGCCAATCGTTCTTAGTTTTCCGCCGGCAACCTTTTTTCTCCGCCGCCGAGTCCTACGCATGCACGCCATTGCATATTTGCGCTGCTCTGTCTGTGCCGCAGTGACCCACTGGTCAAAAGTCTCAGGGGTCGTATCGCGTCGTAGGATGGCCGATAACAGGCCGCGAGGGAGGCCTCCAGAATAGAGGTCCACAGTGGCCGCGGCGTCGAGGCGTAGCCTAGAATCGATGTGATGAGTTGATTAGGTAACGCGTCACTCGGAAGTGCGCGCGCGAGAAGAAGTGAGAATTATCGAGTCGAATTGGGGTTTTTGCAAGGAGCGAGAGATAATGCGCGGACGGTTTTAGAGGACACAAATCAGATACATTGCTTTGAGTCCAGACATGTATGTCGCAAAAACGGGAAAGGGTTTATAATTGGCCCAGTTGTAACCAGCTTATTATCAAATTACAACCATCTTTTGATAATTAAATTATTCCCGCAATTGAAATTGGGATTACAATTGACTTATAATCATCCCGCCACTGAAAAATGTTATTATAAGCTAATTATAAATGCCGTATAAATGCCGATTATCAGCATTTTCACGAAAGTTATAATGATTATAATCACATCTCCGATTACATCAAATTACATCATACAATACATTATAAACCCCTTGACCACTTTCCGACATACATTATATACTAACCAGTAGCATAGTCTGTACAGTAAACATTGGCGAGAATCATGAGGTATCAGACAATACGAACACGTCGTCAAGACACAAAGTCACAGGGTATGAGTTGAGGCGCACAACCGTAACGACAGGTCATAGGTATGAGGCAAGAAAGGAATTGAGGCGGGAAACGCGGTGGATGGGGAGAAATCGAGGTGGTGAGGACGGTGCAGTGTGGTGCTCGGGCCTCGTGATCTCAGGCTCGCGCGCTCGCGCTTGATCTGGGCACGTCCTATGGTCACTAGAGAAACGTACAGAGGTGAGAAGGGAAAGGGGATGTATGTAGTGGGGCGAAGCCCCGGGAAGTCCAAAGATTATCCTGGTCTGTTCATCCTACCAGAGTCGCGCGGTGCGCCGCTGGTCATCGGAGTGCCCCCGAGACGGTCCGGACGGGATCCCAGCGCACTTCAGCACTCCCCCGCAAGCCGAGCGTAGTCCGAGAGATGTGGTGTGCCCCTTCACCTTCCAAGCGGGGAGCGCTTTGGTTAGTAGGTCAGCCACCATGTCATCTGTGGGACAGTATACGAGGTCGAAGGCTCCAGCCTCCACTGAGTGCCTAATGAAATGAAAACGAATGTCGATGTGCTTCGTTCTCGCGTGGAAGTTGTCGGTAGTGGCGAGCGTGAGTGCCGCCTGGTTGTCGCAGTAAAGTGTTGTGGGTGTGTCGAGGGAGTCGAAGAGTTCGCCGATAAGGCGTCGCAGCCAGATGCCCTCTTTTGCGGCATGTGTGGTCGTGATGTACTCTGCCTCGGCCATGGACAACGCGATGAGCTCCTGTTTGCGGGAGCTCCACGAAATCCGCCTCCGTCGATGAGGTATGCAAAGCCTGATATGGCTCGCCGATGGTCTTGCGAGGATCCGTCTGCGTCAGTGTAACCTATGAGTGCATGGTGGTCTCCCTGTACGTCAACGCGTGAGCGCGCGTCCCAGAGAGGTAGCGGAAAACCCGCTTAATGGCCTCCCAGTGAGCCTCCCCCGGGTTCTCCAAGAATTGCGAAAGTGTTGAGACCACGAATGAGATGTCCGGGCGTGGCCACGGAAGCATACATGAGGCTGCCGATAGCCTCGCGGTAGGGAACTTTTGCCATGCGCGCCATGTCGTTCTTGTCCGCGGGTGCGTCTTTGGCTGAGTAGGAGATGCCGGGGATCATGGGGGTGTGGAAAGGTTTGGCGTCGCTCAACTTGAAGTGTTGAGTAATGGTGTCGATGAAGGACTCCTGCGACAACGCGATGGTACGCGCGTCGCGGTCCCTGGTGATCTTGATGCCCAGGAGCCAGTGTATCGGCCCCAGGTCTGTGATGGAGTGACGAGCGTCGATCTTGCGCTTGTACTCTTGCATAGCTGTGCCTGAGCTACTGGTGATGGCCAGTCGTCGACATGGACGGCAATGATAATGGGTGCTCCCCGGCGCGAGTATGGAAGACGCCGGGGTCGACTTCACTAACTCGGAAGCCGAGGTCAGCGAGGGTACGTTTGAGGGTATCGTACCATTTCCGCCCGGCCTGCTTCAAGCCGTACAGTGATTTCTTGAGGTGTTTGACTGTGTCTTCACCGCTGTCGTAACCGGGCGGATTCTTCATATAGATGTCTTCTTTTTCGCTGAGTTCCCCATTGAGGGCCCCATTGAAGTCGAATGAGTCGATGTCCCAGTCCTGCTGCGCTGCGAGCGCGAGGATGGTGCGAAAGGTGGTGAGCTTGGCAACGGGGGAATAAGTTTTGAAGTAGTCTGCCCCGTATACCTGTGTGAAGCCCCGTGCAACCAAGCGCGCCTTGTACTTCTCGATGGCGCCGTCGGCCTTGCGCTTGATGCGGAAGACCCACTTGCTTCCGACGATATTGCGTCCAGTTGGGCGCGGCACAGTCTCCCAAGTGCCCGCGTCCTTGAGAGTCTTCATCTCGCGATCCATCGCTTGCTGCCACAAAGGCCAGTCAGAGCGAGATCGCGCTTCATTGACGGTGCACGGGTCGCCTTGCATGTCGCTGATGGCTTCCGCGACGAGAGGCGTGACGCCCGCAAAAATTTGCAGCCAGCGCCGAAGTCTGCGAAGTCGTTGGCGAATGCCGTTGATGCTCCGGCCTTCTTCTTCCTCTTGATGTTTGGCCCAGATCCGTCTTCGTCGCCGTCTTCTTCTCCATCGGCTGTGCCCTCACCGGCTGCAAGTCTTTTCTTGTAGTCTGAAGGCCTGCTCTTGCGATTTGATGAGCGCGTTCCCTGAGCATAGCTCAGAATCCGCCCGAGGTGCCGCCCGAGCTGCGCGTTTTGACCGCCTTGCCTTTGCCTGTCGAAGGTGTCGTCTTGAACTGACCCGGTAGTGCTGGGTTCAGTTGTTCTTCGACGTCTTCGTAGTCTTCGTCATTGTCTTCGTCTTCATCCTCTGTCGGCGGCAAGGCTTTGTCTTGAGGTTGGCGCGTTGCAGGAGCGGGAGGTAGAGCCGGTGGAAGCGAGGGTGGAGGAGGAGGTTGGGAATGAGGTGCCGTGGTAGTGACTGGCCCGTAAGCAGGCCCCGGGCCCGAGTAGACGGTGACAGTGGTTGGCGTGAACCTGATGTTCCGCTCAACCGAGACTGAGTTCTTTCCAGCCCAATAGATTCTGTGGGCGTGAGTACTGTCACTGTCGTACCCTACCCAATGTCCTTCGACAGCTCTAGCGTCCAACTTCGAGCCGGTGTCGTTATGAACCCAGACGCGTTGCCCCCATTCGGGCACTCCGGCTAAGTTGGGCTTAGATCCATGGAGCCGTTCATACCGTAGTGTTGCCTAGAGCCCGGTTGAAGTCCGGTTCTTGAGCCAAGTAGCGTAAAGAGTTGCCTCCCCCCAGAGATGCTTGGGGAGGCCGCTGTGATGAAGCACAGCTCGTACACGCTCCAGAAGGCGCCGGTTCAGCGACTCGGCCACTCCGTTATGTTGAGGGGTGTCGTGCGTAGTTAGTCGATGTTCCGTCCCTTGATCCTTGAGAAATCGGTCGAAATCGGCACTGAGATACTCTCCCCCGATCAGAGCGAAGCCTCTTGATCTTGACGCCGTGTTGTGTTTGAGCCCAAGCGGCGAAGTCCTTGTAAGCTTGGAGGGCTTCGTCCTTGGTGCGCAGAAGTCGGGTGTGGGTGAAGCGGGAGTGATCGTCAGTGAATGTGATAGTATCGTCGTCGTCCGCTGTTAGTCTGCAGCGGCGACGGCCCCCAAACGTCTGAGTGGATTTCTTCTCCAAAGGAACTTGCTAGCGCGCTTTCGCGCTCCTTCTTGATGGCCTTCCTAGTCGTCTTAGCATGCTCACAGGATTCACAGTAAATCGGTTGCCCATCGTCTATGAGCGAGATTCCTTGTATTGCCTGAGAGCGCACGAGGGTGCGGATAGAGTCCGCTGCAATGTGCCCGAGTCGGCGATGAAGCGTGCGAATATCGATTACTTCATCATTTGAGCCTGCGGCGCACACGTGCTCCACGCGTACAGCCCGTTGTGATTGGAAGGGATAATTCCCACGGTCTTGCCCGTGGGATTCTTGATCTTGCAGCGTTGCCCTCAAAGGACACGGCAAAGCCCGCTTTTGCTATGCGGCTTATTGATACAACTGTGAGGGCCATATCCGGGGCGTGGAGAGTGTCGCGAAGAATAACAGGGGTGGATGACTCGCCGTTAGGTACCCGAATCCGAGCATCCCCCATACCGGTTGCAAAGAATAGGCGCTTGTCGGCTGCCATAATAGGACGAGGGCAATAGATCGGTAGGACGTAATTGATGGCGGAAGGGGACATGTGGCACGAGGCACCGGAGTCGTAGAGTTCGCTCTCGGCCCGAGGTTTGCACGGAAGCTAGCGACTTGAAGTCCTTGCTCTTCACCTTCATCGTCAATTTCCTCGATCGCCGCCCAGGCCTCCATTTCCGTTGTGCTTGCTGGTCCGCCGTCGCCCTCCCTCTTGGCCCTTCCTCTGTGGCCC
>JAKELI010001044.1:0-14002 GCA_021525025.1 Lactarius hengduanensis
ATCCGCTAAGTCGTTAACGCCCTTTCACGGTCCAAGTCGGACTCACGCCAGTGGCGGCGTTACATGCGCGCTTTGCTGCGCTCTCCGAGCGCTCGGTCTCCCACTTTCCCCTGTTTATATAATGCACCCCATTACTTAGCTTACTTTCCTTAGTATATAGCTCATGTAACTACAACTTTACAAACCAGACTTCTAATAGTAGACTTCTCCCCTCGGACTTTTGAGCTCAGTGCAGCTCTCCCCTTGTATTCTCCAGCACGCCGCACTTGCGCGCGGCTTTAGCGACTCAAGCGCGACGCGTTCCCAACCTCAGCGGCCATATATACGAAGTTTCGCGCCGCGCCGAAGCGTGCGCGACCGTTTCCGACTGCTCGCGACCAACCAACCGCACTTCCTCTCCCAACCTCGCCGCACTCGCGCGCGGCTCTAGCCCTTTAACACCAACGCGCCCGCGACCGCCACGGACCCGCATACGACCGCTCGCGCCCCGCGGAGGCCTGCGCGACACCTCGCGACGCTTCACACCCCCTAGACCCTGCGCAACTCTGACTGTTTCCTAACGCTTAGGGACAGTTTAGTGTATCATCTGGTGACCACCGCAGGGGGTGGAAGCATATTTCGTCCTTTGGCCTCAAGAATCCTTTCTGACCGCGTTTTTCTTCGCTTTCACTCACCCTTCTAGGGATTGTCAGGGGTAACCCTGGGGTCGAGCGGAGCTACCCGTACCCGTACCCGGAAAAACCCGTACCCGCGAGTCACGGGTACGGGTTTGTCCGGGTATTGGGCACGGGTTTAGACGGGTACTGTGGGTATGCAAACCCGCACGGGTTCACCTGCTTTTCCACGATTTCGGCACCAGAATGAGGAATACGAGTGCCATACCATGAGCTTCGTCAATCAGAAGATCTCCGAAAAGGAGAACGTCCGCAATCTCATGCACAGGCACCGTGACAGAAAGACTAGTTGTGGCCTAAGGCCTTCAAGTTCACCCGGCGTGACGATTCACGAATCCTTTGAGAGCAGGCTGAGCAGCATGGAATTCGAACTCAACAAACGACATGAATTTGGTAGATACTAGTATCAGTATACTGATTCCCACCGCAATGCTGCTGACGCCACCGTCATCGCACCACCGCTGTCATCACGGTAGTGACGGTACCCCGGGCTCATTCACCGCCGTCACGTTGTCGTTGTGTTGGGACGTTGATGCCATCATGTTTGGGGCAGAAGCAACCTCGCGTTGGCAGGGCGCCGGTGCTTGTCGGTAGCTCGTTTTGAGGCATTCGGCTCGGGGTTGCGTCGGCGAACGTCTCTGTTTTGCCGTCGACGCGTCGTTGTCGTGGTTTGCAGCGCATGCGGCTGCATGGGTTGGCGGGCTTTCCACCGTCGTTGCCGTCGTCCGGGTGTGCGCCAAGGTGGACGGCATCGCGATTGGCTGAGTGACCGCGGCCATCACCGTCGTTGTGATCGTGGTTGAGCACTGTAATCTACTAAGTTAATGATGAGTCTTAATGATGAGTCACGGTCATGGGTTCCGGCGTTTGCCGGTTTCGTTCGCTGCACTCCGACATACTGCTGTAGTGCGCTTCAGGTTCGTGCGCTTCAAGTTCCTAGACGCAGCTGCGTGAGTTACAGTACCAACCGCCACCAGCGCCCTGCCCATGTAGCAGCGGCATGGCCCCCAACTACGACGGCGGCGGCAGTGGCGATGGGTCCGATGGAATGTCAGAAAGACGACTTGCAGATTTCAACGACAACGCTTGTCGTCTCCTCGCCGTCGTGGGGCGTGCAACGATGACGGCGGACAATCCCGCCACTTCAACGACAATGTGACCACTGCAACCGCTACTCGCCGCTCTCACTCACGGGAACTCACGGGTCACGGGTCACCTCGCAGTACCCCTGCTTTGCGTGCATGGTGCACCCAAACTCCGCCGCTGACCTGCAGAGGGACTTAGATAAGATTTCTTTCTTTCTTTTTCTTTCTTTTTCTTCTCATCTCGAACCAGTGCAGGGAAACGTGGCCATGACGCTGCTACCATCCCCTCCCTCGCGCGCACTGAGGCCACCTCAGCTCGCCAACCGCTACAAACACTCGCGGCTCGCCGCTGCACTCTATCCCCCACATAACGACCCACCAACACTGTCGCCTTCAACCACCACCACCAGTCCGCCACCCCACACGACAATGAGTGTGGAGTGACAACCACACGGCGGACTACAGGGACGGCCGCAACCACTGCGATGGCGAGGGTAAGGCGGCAATGGCGAGGGTCAGGCGGCGATGGCGAGGGTCAGGCGGCGATGGCGCTGCTGGAGAGGGTCAGGCGGCGATGGCGAGGGTCAGGCGGTGATGGCGAGGGTCAGGCGGCGATGGCGAGGGTCAGGCGGCAATGGCGCTGCTGGAGAGGATCAGGCGGCGGTGGCAGGGCGGCAGCGACGACGATGAGAACGGGACGATGATGAGAACGAGACGACGATGATGGCGACGACGGACTCAGATTCGAGAATGTTCTTAATTGTAATTACTATAATATACAGTCCCCTAGTCCATGTCGCAAAAACTGAGAGTGGGCCTCTGAAAAACCCGCCACTACCCGCTTCGACGGGTACGGGTTTTCGACGGGTAGGAAATTGCTACCTGGACCCGTACCCGTGACAACCCTACCCGTGACCCGCACGGGTTTGTAATACCCGTGACAATCCCTACACCCTTCATTCCTCCGCGCTTTCCAACTCTCAAGTGACCCCCTGTGCCACGCTTAGTCACGCTTCACCTTAGGACCCTCAAACACTATTCCCTGCGTTTCCCCTTGCAACGCGCGGCGTGTCCTGTCACCTTTAGCACCTTGTGGCTTTAGCGTGCGACCAGCGGACAGCACCATACGACTTTTCCGACCACAAGCGCCCACCGCGGAAGCGACCCAATTCAGCAACACCCCAAGCGAAACCACGCGATGCCATTCCAGGACTTGCCCCACCGACGCGAGGACAGCGCGCCCGTCCTCGACCTCTCAGACCCACGCGAAATCCCACGCTATTTTGATGACATAGAGTTCTTGTTTCTGAAGCACCGCGTCTCAGACGACCAGGAGAAGAAGCGCGCAGCAGTGCGCTACCCTAGTGTAGCAGTAGAGCGACTGTGGAAGACCGCGCGCGCATTCAGCGATACTGCGCGCTCCTATGAAGACTTCAAAGCGGAAGTCATCGCGCTCTACCCGGAAGCGATAGCAGCGCAGGAGCACACCCTCGCGGATCTCGACGAGCTTGTCGCGCATCGCGCGCGCACACCAATTCGCTCAGAGATTGAGCTTGGAGCGTACTACCGCGAGTTCCTCCTCGTCTCGCATTTCCTTGTCGCGAAGGACCGTATTTCCGCGCAGACGCAAGCGCGCCATCTGCTAGCGAGCTTTGAGTCTCGCCTCGCCACCACCGTTCACGCGCGACTTCAGCGCAAGTTCCCAGACCACTTCCCTGATGACCCATACGAGACAGAGTCAATTTATGACGCTGCGTTATACACTCTCGCATGGCAGCGTGCCGCGCCCCTCGTAGAACCGCCGCGCGACGTTTCAACACCTTCCACATCATTACTAGCATCGCCCGCACCATTTGCGCCTCCGCCGCCGACAGTACAGGCATTCCCGCTTGCTACAGAGCCGCTTTCATCCACGCCATCAGACCCAGCCACCGCGACACATGCGCTCAAGCAGGAGTGCGCCGCGTGGCTCGTACCAGCGTCGCGCGATGCGCCGCTGCTTTCTACTGCGTCCCCAGCGACCCCAGAACAAATCCAGACACTGCCGCCGCCATCCCAAGCGTTCCCACCTGTGCTACAGTTCGTGCAAGCAGACGCATCTGCTACAGCCCTCACCTTCGCTTCACAGTGCGCCGCGCCCCTCTTATCAACCGCGCGCGACGTTCTGCCGCCGCCTGCGTCGACGCTAGGACCACCCGCGCCAGTTCTACCTACGCCGACGCCAGTCAACGCGTTTCTGACTACCCCAGAACCGGCCCAACCCGTGCAACCAGATGCAACCGCCGCGACGCTTGACGCGCTCGCCGACGCGATCGCGACCCTCAAGAGCGGCTTAGAGGCAATCCTCAATGCGCAGAAGAGCCCAGAAGTGCGCGCTCTAGAACCTGAAGCCGCGCGAAGCCAAGTCGAGCGTTGCAAGTTCTGCGGAAGCGGCGCGCACATCGAGGAGGAATGCGAAGATACAGAGGAATACATCCTCACCGGCATGTGCAAGCGGAATGTATTTGGGAGGCTCACCCTTCCATCAGGAGCAGAGGTCCCTCGGCGCATCAAGGGCAAGAGCCTTCGCGAGCGATTCGAGGAGTACCATAGGCAGTGCCCAGGTCAGCGAGCAGCGCCAGCCTACTTGGAGGACTTAGCAAGACCGTGGAGACCCACGCCGCGCGATGCGACAACGGTGACACCCTCGGCGATGGGAGTGACATCCCCAGGCGCAGAAGCGACAGCCCTGGCGATGTCTGAAGCCTTTAGGCAGCCGCGCGCCCCTCAGCGCATGCTGTGTGACCTGCGAGCGGCCAGCAATCGGCAGCAACCCATAGAAGCACCCGGCGACCTCATGAAGAACAGGGTATGATTCAGCGACGCCCCAGGAGCGCCCAAGAGTGCAGCGCGACCAGTCCCCAGCCAGAGCGAGCGAGAGCGCACCAGTGCGGTGACATCAAGCGCGCGGCGTGAATCCAACTTTGCTGCGACAGCAGCCAGTGACCGCGGAGAAGCCCCTGCTCATGGTCTCACAAAGGGGACTGTTCACTTTCGTCCCAGGTATCCGATCAGAGGCAGCGCGCGCAGCTGCAAGCACTCCAGCGCCGCCCAAGGAATGCTGCGATGTACTTACTACAGGCACCCAGTACGCGTGCAGCATCGCCCAGCGTGTGCACAGCGTCACACAGCGCCCGCGATACCAGCCGAGTCCCCCGCAGCTGCCCACAAGCCAGCATGCATCACACCAAGTGGCAGCGCCCCTTCCAGTTCTCGCAAAGTCTCGCGTAGCGTTCCCAAGTCACCCAGCATTCGGCCCAGAATTCCCTGAGCGTCCCCAGGCAGCACCGTGCACCTCCAAAACCCCATTTGCGATCCAAAGTCGGCCGCGATGGCCGCGAAGTCGCCTCGCCCACCATGCACCAGCCCGTGAGCATCAGCGCGCTCAGTGCCCTCCACCAGCCTCATTCAGCACCCCATCCTCACGCCATAAGCATTCAGTCAGCCCGCGCGATGAGCCGCGCAGCATTGAGCCCAGCAGTGACAAGCAGTCTGCGATGCGCCGCCACGCAATAGCGCCGCGATCGCTATTCCACGCGCGCAAGCCCCCAGACGCGATGCACCGAGCATCGGCAATTCCAGTGCGATCCATAGGCAGCAACCACGCGCCCACACATGTAGACACTCCCCGCAGCGTGACCAGTAACGAGCCTGACGAAGTTGACTGGGGACAGTCAATTTTTCAGTGAGGAGGAGAACTGGGCCCTGCCCCTTTGCGTGAATTGACACTACCACCCTGCGTTTCACCCTTTCGCCCTTCCTTTGTTCATACGCTTTGCGATCCGACTCTCCTTTATTTCGAGTTTATTCATTTGTCATTGACTAGCGCCTCCTTCCCCACCTTCGCTGACACTCACGACAGCGATGCCACCAGCGCGCGGACTTCGGCGACGCCCACGATGAGTTACCGCGACCTCAGCACCTCATACAAGCGTTCACAGCCCGCGCGGTGACGTGCGCAGGTGCCGCAATGCAACTGCGATGACCGCGCGATCTGTAGAGGCAGCCCCTCTCATGTAGCGATGACAGCGAGCGAGCCACATTCGCGCAGGCTCCCGCGCCGCGCATACATCTTTGCGATAGCGTTCAGAGTCACTAACCGCGTTTATCAGTCCCGCGGCGACATGCGCGGCAGCAGCGGCGCAAGAACAGCGCAAGCGTAGCAGGAGCGGCGTTCCTCAGGCAGCCTCGAGCGCAGACACGACTGCGAGCGCGCCACAGTTGCGCGGCAGTCCATACGTCACATATGGACGGCGGATTACCGCGCGCATCGATAGCAGCGCTTTCAGGTTCCGCGGCAACGTGTGCGGTACTTGCAGATCGATTTACTCAAGAGCGGCATCCATCAAGAGGTTCACACATACAAGAGCAGCAGCTGACAGCGCCACTTGCGCGCGGACGTCCGCGGCGCGTTCACGACTCGGCAACAGTATAAGACACTTGCGGCGACGTTTACAACCCACGCGGCAACGTGCGCGCGTGCCGCGAGTCGATCACAATGACCGCGCAATACTTGCAGATCAACTTAGCCAAGAGCAGCTCCCAACTTGAAGAGGACACAAACGCGAGGTTCAGTGGCAGCGCCATGCGCGCGTGCGCGTTCGCGGCGCATTTGAAGGTCGGCGATTGTTATCAGTACATGCAACAGCGTTTATAGTACCCGCGGCGACGTGCGCGGTACACGTGGATCAGCATCGGCGCGCGGAAAAGCGCAGCACATCTAGAGCTCGGCAATAGCAGAAGGCACTCGTAGCAATGTTTGCAGCAACCGCAGCGATGTGCGCGACACCAGCGGACCAGCAGCAACACGAGTCAAGAGCATCGCGCGAAATACCTCAAGCACAAGTGCCCCAGCGACCGCACACACAGTGGATCAACACAGCGACCACGTGCACCGCGAACTAGCATGGCGCGTCACAGCTGCGACCGCGCGCACCGCGTCACACCGCGCGCACCGCAAACTAGCGTGGCACGTCACACCTGCGACCGCGCGCACCGCGTCACACCGCGCGCGCTGCAAACTAGCGCGGCGCGTCACAACTGCGATTGCGCGCACTGCGACCTAGCGCACCGCGTCACACCGCGCGCGCCGCAAACTAGCGCGGCGCGTCACAACTGCGACCGCGCGCACCGCGACCTAGCGTGGCACGCCACACACTGCAACCACGCACACCGCATCCAAGTGACCGCGACGCATGCGGATGACTGAGGACAGTCAAGATCTCAGTGAGGAGGAGATGATACGACTGCGCTCTCCCTGCCTGGTGAAATTGCGCTTTTTACACTCTTAGCCGCGCTTGCCCGCGCGCTCAGCCGTGCTTGCCCGCGCGCTCAGCCGTGCTTGGCTGCGCACAGCCGCGCTCGCCCACACTCTAAGCCGCGCTCGCTTGCGCCTTCTCGCGCTCTCCCGCGCTCTTGCACACTTTCTAAGCACTTGCGCGCTTTGCCACGCACTTGCGCGCTTTGCTGCGCTCTCCGAGCGCTCGGTCTCCCACTTTCCCCTGTTTATATAATGCACCCCATTACTTAGCTTACTTTCCTTAGTATATAGCTCATGTAACTACAACTTTACAAACCAGACTTCTAATAGTAGACTTCTCCCCTCGGACTTTTGAGCTCAGTGCAGCTCTCCCCTTGTGTTCTCCAGCACGCCGCACTTGCGCGCGGCTTTAGCGACTCAAGCGCGACGCGTTCCCAACCTCAGCGGCCATATATACGAAGTTTCGCGCCGCGCCGAAGCGTGCGCGACCGTTTCCGACTGCTCGCGACCAACCGACCGCACTTCCTCTCCCAACCTCGCCGCACTCGCGCGCGGCTCTAGCCCTTTAACACCAACGCGCCCGCGACCGCCGCGGACCCGCATACGACCGCTCGCGCCCCGCGGAGGCCTGCGCGACACCTCACGACGCTTCACACCCCCTAGACCCTGCGCAACTCTGACTGTTTCCTAACGCTTAGGGACAGTTTAGTGTATCACCGGACGAAGCTACGACCCTGGAATTGTTCCAGGACGGACTTCCCAACCAGTTAGTAATAAATGCTATCCGCTTCCAACATCCCGTCACGTGGGATGAATGGAAGGCAGCAGCCCGACTGCAGCAGGCTGAATACTTGATTCTCAAGGACCGCCTCGGAAAGGGCAGAACTCCGCGCCAGAAAAAGGGGGTACACAACCGGGACCAGTGGGTCCAAGCCCTCAGCAAAAACCGCAATCCAAACACCATGGATGTTGGACACGCCCAAGCCAATGTGGCTCTCACCGATTCTGACAAGGCCCAGCTTCAGAAAGAAGGACAATGTTTTCGCTGCCGTGTTCAAGGACACATCTCATGTAACTGTCTACAAAAAGGCACACGTGTTGCTGAGGCCACCACAAGCACCTACCCAACTCCCATCTCCACTACCCCACGTCTACCAACTCCCGCCGTCACTACTGTCGCCGTATCTTCTAATCGCATACTTTCGAATGAAGAACAGGCTGACACTCAGATTGCAGCGATGAAAGCCCAAACCCAGGAGGTACGAGTCCTGATGGTGGACAAACTATTTGGACGGGAGGATTTTCCCAATGCTTGAACCCGGCGGCCTGGGCTAGAGCTTTAAACCTAAACGTGTACCATAGCAGATATTGTTCCATGCGAATTCCAGTTCTATTCAAATCTGCATACACAACGGCCGAAAGACAAGTTCTCGTAGACTCTGGAGCAACTGACAACTTCATTTGTTCAAATTTGCTCAAGAGACTTCAGATTACCACACGCAACATCACACAGCCTATCCACATCTGGAATGTGGATGGCACCCACAACCAAGATGGTGCAATTACCCAATACACCGATCTCACGGTGCGAATGGGAAAAGAAACCCGGATACTTCGTTTCCTGGTCACGAACCTTGGAAAAGACGAAGTAATCCTTGGATACCCATGGTTCACGGCTTTTGAGCCAAAGATTAGATGGGGAGAGGCCATGCTGAATGAGGAATTTCAGCCAGTGGTTATCACAAGCTTGCACTTGTCGGACGAAGCCATGCCGATGGAATCTTCCATCCGAGCATTGGAGACGTACCAACTCGACGAGGACACATGGGAACAGCTTATGGACGAGGAACACAAACCCCACATTACGTTCTTATGGAAAACTACAACCGCATCTGAATTAGCACAAAGGGAAGCGGCCACAAAGAAAGAACGTACCTTCAAAGAAATGGTCCCAGAAGAATACCACAAACACCGAAAGGTGTTCGATGAAGAAGCATCACATCGTTTCCCACCGTCCAGAAGCTGGGATCATGCTATCGACCTACTTCCTAACGCCCCAGCTGCGCTAGACTGCAAGGTCTATCCGCTGGCCCAAAGCGAAGGGGAGGCGCTCACAACCTTCCTCAATGAACAACTCAAGAAGGGATACATCCGTGTCTCGAAATCCCCTTACACTTCTCCATTCTTCTTCATCAAAAAGAAGGATGGGAAATTAAGACCCGTCCAAGACTACCGATGGCTAAACGAAGTCACCGTCAGAAACCACTACCCACTACCCCTCATCCCAGAACTCATTGACCGCATCCGACCTGCACGCCTTTATTCGAAGCTCAACATTCGATGGGGGTACAATAATGTCCGCATAAAAGAGGGGGACGAATGGAAGGCGGCATTCAAGACAAATCAAGGATCATATGAGCACTTAGTTATGTACTTCGGCCTCACCAACTCACCCACCACCTTCCAGGCAATGGTAGATTGGATCTTTCACCCACTCATACTCACCAATGAAGTCATTGTCTATATGGACGACATCCTAATTGCCACAGCTGATGACCGTAGCCACCACTGCCATCAGGAAAATATCACAAAAACTTAGTGGGCTTAGAGTGCTTATTTACTCTAAGCTGTTTCTAAGCCTCCCAAGCTACTTATTTTCTGCTTAGTGAACTAGTCATTAAGAATGAGTATAATCTAAGTACACCTAAGTTTGTCAAGTAGTTAAAAAGTACTGACATCAAGTAAGCAGAAAGGTATCAGTAAGTAGAACTGCCTCTGCCATTGCCGTCCCCACACCGCCCGCCTCACCATTCCCATCGCTGCTGTCATCATTCCTGCGCCGTCACCATTCCCGCGCTGTCGCCATTCCTACACCGTCACCATTCCCACGCCATCACCATTCCCGCGCCGTCGCCATTCCTGCACCGTCACCGCTGTCCCTACTGCCCTTCCCTCTGCCGCCGCTTCGTCACCGGCCACTTCGTCGTGGCCGTGGCCGTGGTAGTCGTAGTTGCTGTTGTGGTCGGTGGTAGTCGTCACAGCGTCTTCGCGCGATCGACTTGCGATCGACTCGCGCCATCGTTGTCCGTCGTTGCGCAACCGACTCGCGCTGTCGTCGCGCGGTTGTGCGGTCGTCGTGTGACTGACTCGCGCGCCATCGTCGGGCCATCATCGTGCTGTCGTCATACCAGTGGTCCGCCACGGTTGCGTGGCGCTCGCATTGACCCAGGCGGTAGTGGTGATGGTGGTGGTGTGTAGTGGCGTGGCTTGTCCACGTGCGGCAGTGGCGGCGGTGGGCGGTCAGGGGCACACTCGACTTAGAAGAAAAAAAAAAAGTCGTGCGGAGGCCGAATCTGCGGCGTGGGAAATGTGTGCCACAGGCAAGACACGTTGACAATTGTCCGTTCCAACCAAGGCTTCAACATCAACTGGTGCGTTTGTCTTTATTTTCTTTCATTCTTTCAACGGCCCTCTTCTAGTTATCACACCCATCCCACCTCCCACAGGCTCCACGGACGGCACCATGCGGGCACGCAACCCACCACAACGCCTTTGCCTGTCCCTTACCCCGCCGCGACTGACAACGTTGGCTTCGGCCCAGTTTTAAGATACATTTTTTTTCTTTTTGGTTTTGTTTCGTTCATCACAAGTGTTACAGAGCCGCCGTCGCCGCCTCTGCCTCGTAGCACGCAAATCCGTCGCCGCGGCCTCCAACCCATCACCGCCACCTCCAGCCTATCACCGCCACCTCCAACCCATTGCTGCGGCCTCCAACCCATTGCCGCGGCCTCCAACCCATCGCCGCAGCCTCCAACCCATCGCCGCGGCCTCCGACTCATCGCCACACCCAGGCCGCTATCACCACCCCTTGCAGCGCGCAAGGGCCTCCACAACGACACGGTGTACTGCCGCTACGATGACGGCGACAAGGACGACGAGGACGGTAATGCGGAAGGCGACGGCGGCGGTGACGTGGAGGGCGACGGTGGCGGTGACGCGGAGGGCGACGACGGCGGTGACGCAGCGGCGGGAACGACACGGAGTCGGGGAACGACGGCAGCGATGGCGACGACGGCGGTGACGTGGCGGGAATGGTGACAGCGCGGCGGGAATGGCGGCGGCGGCGGGATTCCTAGCACTAAAATACTTCCATTGTGTACTAATCTGTTGTATTCTATGGAATAAATATGTTTTTCTAATGTTTTTCTGTATGTGTGGTGATTCATCTCCTTATTGAACTTAAGTCCAAGCTTAAGTCACTTACTCTTTGTCTTGCTTCACGGAAATTTGGTCCTTAGACCTCTGCTTGGCACCCCCACAAGCACCCCCAAGTCCATAATAAGCCAGGAAAAGCCTTGGCTATGTCGCAAAAATTCGGAAGAGGTTTATAATAGATTATAATTATATAATGAGGTATAATGCCGCCACGATCTTATAATGATTACAGCCAAGTACAAACTTTATCAGAGACTTTATAATCAGCTTATAATTCGAATTATAATTCGCAAAACAATTATAATGTGCCTTACAAGATCAATTTACAATTGATTGCAGTCGCGTGACTTTCTGATAATAACTTATAACTCCCAACAGATCTTGTAATCTTATTCTAAGGACATTACATGATCCCGCCATGCTTTGTAATTATCTTAAATTGTCATTATAAACCGGACCGGATTATAATGTGTTCTGGAATTTTGCGACATAAGTCATTTTTAATGAATCAACTTGGCTTAGTCTAAGCATGGCCGTGCTTAGTGACCTTGGGCTTAGCAGTGCTTAAAGGTGCTGTTAAGCATAAATAAGCATAAATAAGCACACTTAAGTGCTATTAAGAAAAATGGAGATTTTCCTGATGGCCATCGAGCCATTCTCCATGAAGTTCTCCGCCTCTGTGAAGAACACAACTTATATGTCAAACCCGAAAAATGTGTGTTCGAAGTATACGAAGTCAAGTACCTCAGGCTCATCATCAGACATGGGAACATACGCATGGACCCTGTCAAAGTTAGAGGAATCCAAGAGTGGCAAGCCCCGAAGAACCTCCGAGAAGTGCGCGCCTTCTTGGGATTCTGCAACTTCTACAGACAATTCATCCACGGCTTCTCATCTATCGCCCGACCCCTCCACAACCTTACACGAAAAGACACGCCCTGGCACTGGGGCCAAAATGAGCAAACAGCATTTGACAGTGTCAAAGCATGCATTGGACACGAACCCACTCTCCTCTTTCCTAACCTCTCCAAACCTTTTGAACTTGAAGTAGATGCGTCAAATGTTGCATTAGGAGCCGTGTTAAACCAACTAGGCCCCGATGACAGAATGCACCCAGTAGCATTCCATTCTGAATCCCTCAACCAAGCAGAACGCAATTATGACATCTACGACAGAGAACTACTAGCAGTGGTAAAAGCACTACGCGCCTGGCGAACATACTTGGTTGGCTCCCCTCACAAAATCATCATCCATACCAACCACGCCAACCTCCAATATTGGAAGGAACCACGAAAGATCAGTAGATGCGTTGCCTGCGAGTTCCTGGAACTCTCAGAATACGACTTCGTGTTGAAACACGTTTCAGGCGTAAAGAATAGCCGTGCAGATGCTCTATCTCAGCGAGCGGACTACGCGCTCGGTGAAGAGGACAACAACGATGTTATTGTCCTCCCTGCCGACCACTTCATCCGCGCCACGGAAATGTCAATGCATGACATGGACATTTGGACCCAGATAGCACAGAACCTTGACGAGAAGGATGTCTTGCGATGGGTCGAGCCGCACAACTTGAAAAAGTTGAACGGCCTGTTGTTACGTCTACCACGGACGTATGCCTGACTTAGGCCAATTGATGTGCTGATCCTCTGGGGAGATAGTAGTTCCTGTTTGCGGAGGTAGTGTGAATATCAACGGGATGAGGAAATAGACGGTCCTGTGGTCCTAGGTATCCGTGGAGATCTTCTCCCAACGGCAGGTAGATTGGCGGGTGTTGAACGACTTTGAGTTCGTCCCACGACTCGTGGTCAACGACGTAGATTTGATGGAAAGGCTTGGCGACGCACTCGTTATGATAGAGGAACACTCAATGACAGACGGTGTCGAGGGGGTGGTTCACTGTCCACACGGTTGGTCAGACACGTGGGTAGCCAAAGGCTGGTAGGAGTCACGGGGATCCAAAGGATATGCCGGACAGAGGGACTCACTAAGGGGAGGTCCCTTGTGTAGAAGACGAGTCAAGAAGTGGTAATTGAAGAAGACCAAGATGCGGATCCTGGTCTTCGTATGAGTCCTTATATACATGTATGAGGTAGCTTTCAAGCTCCTCCCGAATTGTAGCTAGCCAATAGCGTAAGTAGAGCAAACCCTAATACAACTACTACTAGGAATGAGTCATATCATACAATCACATGCCAAACCATACAGCTGACTGATGCTGCGTAGTCCATGACTAAGTACTTCTGACACTCGTAAGTTCATCACCGATGAGTCAGAGTTCACATCTGAAACGAAACGTTACATCACCCCCTTTTCAGACTCGAGCCCCAGCTCGACGCTCCTAGAGGCGTTCGGTGGTCTTCTGTGCCAGCGTGCGACCGCGGCCCACTCCGTTGCGCTGGTCTTCAATCCTCTCGATCGCGTTGGCTCGCTGCAGGCGGATGACACTCAGCTTGCGGTCTATCCCGATGCACTCCAACTCCTGACCCTCTGCAGCACCTCCTTTTCCTTCGCCGCATACCCGGCGCACATGCTGCGGAAGTGATGCACTTCCGTGAGCAGGGTGAGGTCCTTGATCTCGAGGAGGGCGCAGTCTACCGACTGGCGCAGCCCGCTTTCTGCGTTGAGAAAGACTAGGTCGTCGTTGTGTGTACACTGGCGGGTCTGATAGGTGCTGGGAAGTGGCGTGAACGGGCTTCCCGTACTGCTGGTCGGTCCCTTGTCGATAGGCG
>JAKELI010001045.1:0-13975 GCA_021525025.1 Lactarius hengduanensis
CTAACCTTAACCCCGCTTGCGGTGAACCCCTTCGAGTCTATTCACAACAACGACAAATGAACCGGAGACATCATGCCTGACATCGGCCGCCCTCAATTGTATATTACGGTAGTACGGCGGCAGCCTTGTCAGCCTTTGAATCGCTTTGTCTCAGTCCCTAAAACCCGCCTGCCCGCTGGGTTATTCTCTCACTTCTAATCCCCACCTTCTCATGGCACCTGAGAATCCCATCGTCGAAGTCATCCAGTTCGTCTCTACTGAGCAATGCTTGGCGAATCCTTCCCTATTCCAAGCACTCCGGGACATAGTGCAGGGCTGGCAGTAAGTTTCGTGTTGGCACACCTTCGACACAGTTTCACGAACTCCTGACAGAGAGAAGGGCCTGAATGGGCAGTACTGGGGTGCGACGATGGAGAAGCCCAACGACATATACTGGGTCCTTTGTGAGTTTACAGGACCCGTCTTCGCATGCAATCATGACAAGGTCGCAGTTTGGCAGTCGCGCACGCATGCGGCCGCTTTCGCGGCAGATCCCTTGTACCCAGAGTTCGTCCAGAGGCGCCGAATCCCTGGCGACCACTCCCGTGCGTGACCTTTACGCGCCGTTGTCTGGGAACCCACAGCTGTGCGTCGAGGCACCCGTCACCGATGTCGCCACCTTCAAGGCGCACGAAGCCCGCTATAGAGAAGATGCACGAAACAGTACACAGCGCTGCGCACCTCCTTCGGTCGCTTCAGCTGCAGGGGTTCACCGGGTCCAGTCTTGGTGTGACGCATGAGGATCCCTCGGTAGGCATTTATTTCAGTGGATGGAACTCCGTTGAGGTGCGTCGCGATACGGGAACATCACGTCTGTGTGAAAACTAATCCGCTGGAAGGACCATATGCGCATTGGTATGGAAGAGGGACACGAGAAATTGAAGGAGGAGGCTGAAGAATTCATGAAGCAATTGACTGACCTTACCATCGTGCACATAGCTTTCAAGAAGCACGGTGCGTAAGGCCTGAGAGAGGCTGCTGCGACGACGCCACTTCAGATTAATTGCGCCAACATGGGCTGAGCCAACACCAACCGCGCACTATTAGTTTTACTAATCCGTTATCCGTCTACTTTCCCTACATTGTTTATAGCATTTCATACCTATCTTAGTATGCTACTAATACAAACTATTACTCTCTAAACGTCAGGCGGCGTCTGGCGACGTGACCACTCGAGGCCTAGGGGAGTGTGTCAATGTGTATCAGATTCTTGACTGGAAGACTAAAATGTCTCAACGGCAGCCCCGTGTCCTAAGCTAGTTGAATTTATGTCCCAATACTGTGGATTGACATACGCGACCAGGCTAACTTAGGATGGATGGATGTGCAACGGCCTGGCCAACGGCTAGAGTCTCGTAAACTAGTGTTGCCGCGAGTCGATGCGGTCCGAGTCGAGTTGGCAAGTCGACATCAACTCTAACTCGGGAGTTCAGCAACAACATGAGCCAATGGGAAGCCTTCAATTCTGAAGGTTCCCACGCCTCTTTGCTCGGGTAGAGTGAACCCGATGAACCCGAGCAACCCGAACAATGAGCCCGAAAGCACGACACGACGAGAAATAAAGCAATGTCCTTTGGGCCTGACTTCCGAGACGAACAGGGGGCAACCGAGTGCCGTCTTAGGGAACGAGAGTGGGATTTAAATACAAAAGGATTGACACATATGCGAAGCGAGCCAGTAAGGTAAGAGGGTACAGAATGAGTGGCACATGGTGAGGGTGGAAACTGAGCAACAGGGAGAGAGAGACACTATGTGTGTATGCGGCAAGATTCAGAGCGACGGAAGGTGGAGGAAGAGCGATGGGGGACAGCGACAGCGCATGGCAGGTGAGCAGGTGAGTCATGTGATGATATTCGATGGAAACAGAAACAGCTAGAAATGAGAGAAAATTCACGAAACACGCTATAGTTTTTCGTTTGCAGTGCTCCGAGTCTCTGTTAATTCAAAATATGCACTCAGTATTTTGGTACAGACTACATGAGGTTGTTATTTTGGTAGTGGGGATGGAGATGGATCAAGAATACGACGAAGGAAATATCTGCGGCGCGTTTTTGGAGACAACTCCCGAGTTGCACTGGTGTGAACTCTCGGGTTCGAGTCGATCCGAGTTGCGAAAGTTCGGTCCGAGTCAGAGTTCACACTGGTGTGGACTCTAACTCGCGGCAACACTATCGTAAACCCACTCACTGTCAATCAAGCATTGACAAACAATAGTTTTCTGAAGGGCGGAATGGAGGTGTCCCACAGCCAATTGCGAGATCGCCGTCCCGTCGAACTTAGACCCCACCGCGACGGATGACGGCATTTGATCGCCCTGTGAGTAACAGTGTTCAGATCGTTCCTGGAAGCTCAAAGCTCAAAGGGTGGGAACCACGTCAGGCGGCACTTGGCGTTAGGTCCGAATTCGATTACTCAGCCAATAACGGACCGGTTGCACCAACCGTTATGCAATGACTTGAACAGCTCAGGCTAATAAAATGGATCAAAAAAAAAAAGAACAGCTCAGGGTCTGCCAGTGCTCGTTTTTTCTTTGAAAACTTTCATGGTGATATGAGGACGAGGGATATACAGGCTGTACTTACTGGCGAGACGCTTTCAGTCCGCGCCACCACAACACTACGTTTATGGGGTCATACCAATCCCATAACTTGAACGACCGCAGATGTTTACTGGTCTCGTTTGGAGTAGTACAAGTTCTACCGTATGTAATGCCATAATAATGAATGATAGGGGTCGAGTCTTAGCAGTCCTGCTGCGAAACTACGGCTGTCCTAATAGTGCATCGGGTACCACGAAGCAGATAAGGGGAGCATGTCAACGATCACACGGTGTCAAACCATCAGAAACTTAAAATGTAGTTCCACAAAAACGGGAAAACAACGCAAAGCAAAAATATTTTGGATGAGACGGACACGGATCAACCTCTTGAGACCTTAGTCGTTGTCGCTCAGATTATCGAAAGAGTCGTCTCTCGAATAGTGCACATATACGGGGTGACTTGAAGGCTGGCGCGCGGCGACGAACGGCTCGATGGACGGAGACATGGACGATTCGGATCCATGGAGGTGGAGATCGCGTAGGAATGGCAGTATTCCGCGGGCCATATTCCCGGTGACCTGTTCGAGCGCGGAGGCGATGTTCGGCACTAACGCGCCCGACACCTCGAGCTTCCTCACGCCTCTGAAATGGCGCAGAATTTCTAGCCATTTCGCCGAGTCCGTCTCTCGCTGGTCGCGCAGGGAGAACAGCGAGGGAGACCCGTCGGCGTTGACAGTCTCCACGCTGGGGAGGAGCCTGGAGAATTGCCGGCCTACGTGGACCAAAATGGACATCTGCCGATCCACATCGTCACATGAGATTTTCAGCTGGATGGTCCCGGAAGCGGAAGGAGATGGAATTCGGAAGTCGTGGATGATGGTGATGTCGTCGTCCGAAAGTCGGATAGACGTGTGGTGCGGAGACTTCAGCGTTTTTGTGCGGTTGATAAATTGGGCGAGCTGCGGGGTGTCGAACGTGTTTAGTTCGATAAAATTTACGTCGACCTGCTCAACAGCAGGAGCGTCGATTCTGGAGACGAGGTCCTCCAAGTAGTCGCTGTTGCCCCTGAAGTGAATTTCAGCGAGAGCGGGGAGACCAGAACGGGTTTTCGGGGGAGATGACGTGCGTCTCTGCTCTGGACGGAAGCTCGGGGGTTGGAAATAGACTTTGAGGAGTTTGAGTCGGGGCGTCGCAGATAAGCCAGCGGCAAGGGCCTCCGGCGAGAAATACCCAGAATTCGGAATGTTATCGAGCTGAAGAGAAACGAGCGCTCGAGCAGACCGAATTAACAGGGGTAGTGAGGAAAAGGCGGTGTTTGTCAAATGAACATCGCGCAATCGTGGGGTGGATCCACCCAAGAAACCAACGGGAAGGATCAACGGCCCCGTCGCGTCCGTATCCTGTGATCCAGTCCGAAGGCACTCCAACGTTGGAAATGATGCCTGCAATAATAAGGCTGACTTGCGCAATAGCGATTTTGTCATAGGAACGTTCAGCTCGCATATGCGATCAGGGTGTTTGAGTGCGGCAATGATATTGTCCTCATCCCGTGAGGTCACGTGCCGGAACCGGGAGGATCGAGGGTATCGTATGGCGATAGGTAATGCTGGCCAGAAATCTAGAGTCTTCCTGATGGGTTGCTTGTAAGTGTAAACAAGTTGCAGATTAAGACGGCGCTTTGACTCGAATATGATGGATCGCCACCGGCTACACACGTGTGCGAGCCTATGCCATTCCCACGGAATCCATGACGGGCCCGAGGTCTTAGCGAGCAATCGATGGCAGTCAAATATCTCGAGGAGAACTTCGCTAGGAAGAGATTCAATTAGGGCTAATCCGCCACCCTCTCCTGTTACACACAAAATTGTGAGTGTTCTTGGTCTGCACACTGTATCGAACATCAAGCACGTACCCTGAACCCTTTCCTCACGTGTCTCTTCATGGTGAGACGTTTGGACGTGTTCAGTCTCTCCTGCGACTAAATCCCATTCTTCAAGGGTTTCAAGGATGTCGTGCATTGGCGCCCGCTCTGTTTTGTGGAATAAACGACGGAATATTGCATTGACTTTGGTAATAATGACGCGTGGGGAGAGCAGCCGACGGAAAGCTCTTTGAGCACGACCATTTGGAGAGGATCTATGCCGAGGACTCGTCAGCTCGGCACGGCCCCGCAACAGAGTGGGTGAACGCTAGGATCATACCGGTGAAGGTTCATCGGTAGGAATGTAGCCCATTGGGGGTAGGTAGGTTGACCTTATATTCGGCATTGGGACGACACGACAGGTGTGTGCGGTGAACGAGAAGCATGCTTGTCACGGATATTCTGGTACGGCATTGCTGTGCACATTCCCTCCCACTATCTAGTTCTCCTATTAGAAGACAGCATAGTTGATCCTGAGGTCTCGATCCTGCCAGTGTATCCAGAGGCCATCATAGAATGAACGCGTCCCATCGAGGGGTGCCGTGCTGTGCTGCGCCATCTTTTTCTTTCAAAATGGGAGGTGAGATTAGGCCGTTCAAGATAAAGAAACGTTGCTGAGGAGAACTAAGTGCGGACGCTGCTAAGGGGTTGGGACCAACGTAGACGCGCCAAGGCGGAGGCGGTGCACCACGCGGACAAGGGACGCCGCCTGGCCGGAACACGCGCTTGTAATCATGCAATGTCCTCATCGCACCCACGCCCTTGCCCACGCCAGTGCAGAATCACTGTACTGTAGTGGCGTAGCTACATCGCTCACCGTGTTGTGTAAATACGGCACGTCCGGGGGGAGCGACTGCCATGTTCAAAGCCTACTGCAGTGGTATACTGCCTCACATGTTGTCCACTTGGAATGTGAATTCCAATTGATTTGCGATCTAATTCGCCCGAAGGTCTTTGCGTTATCGACACGCTTTGCGTATCATTCTGTCAACACCTTTATATATCGATGATATTTTCGGTGATGTTGTTGAGATACGTAATCTTATACGCCTGCTCAAACATACCACCTGTATGAGAGAAAGTGCTGGAGCGGAACTGAGCTTCCGGGGCGACTATTACTGGAGATGGCTAAGCTGGCCTCGAGCAGCGTGTCGCGCTGCTTCATACAAGGCTTCATAAACTTCATAGGCTCCACCCACGAGGTATCCTCACCTTTGTAGCATGCCGCGCCACCGCTGGTGCGTGATAAGTTATTTCGCATCGGTCCGTTCGGACCGTTTCTCCGCCACTTGGTTTCAAACTCCATTTTTTTCTGACTTAAATATTTTATGTTCAGAGTAAATAAAATCAAATAAAACCAAATTACACGTAAACAACGCGTTACATTGGGACATGCATGGACAGCTATAAGCGTACAAAACATCTTGTGTATTTAGTTAAAGAGACAAAAGGATCTAAGGGTTAGAAATTTATGGGGCTGGGCCAGACAAAGAACAAAAATGGTTTGTGTTGGTTGAAGGCCGGCCTCTTCGGTCTGAAAATGACGGATTCCGGAGACACGGACTCAAGGTGGACCGACCGTTCCGAATCCTTTCTTTTCTGCTTCGTAGAGCCACCGAGTGTTGCGGTGCGCCGCAGTGGGACCGCTGCCACGACTCGAGGCGCCGTGGATGCATGTCGCATCTGAGCACGCCACCCGTTGCGACGGCGATTCGGCCAAGGGGGGTGAGTTTACCTCCGCGGCGTGAGCGCGCATCGCGAGGTAGTGTCGCCGCATCTCGCATGTGCAAACATGTGCCGATGCTGCTTATGTGCGAGTCCCGTGATACCTTGGCGGTAGGTGGAGCGGGCCGCAGCTCGAAATTTAACGCCGAGGAGTAGGGGACTCTTTCTGGCTCCGAAGGTGACTCGAGTCTTTCAAAGAGCTCGTCGTTGACAATGGTTACGGGTCGACCAGAGAGCCGGCGAACCTCGGCGAATCGCTCAACGGATGTCAATGGCTCATCCTCTAGGGAAAGTGAGTAGAGGGAGGGCAATATTTCGACGACCATATCCCCAGTGACGCCTTCGAGCCCATGAGCAACGTGCCTTGCCAGCTTCCCAGATACATGCAGCGTCTCCACGGCGGTGAACGGGCGAAGAAGGTCCAACCATTCAGTGTCGTCCATGTGGTCCTTCCCACCTGGGGATAGCTCGCGTGCGTCGATGGAGAGATCGTCTACGTTGGAGAGTTGGGCAGCAGATTGGCTGAGTGTCTGAGCTACATGCGAGACTTGCCAATCCAGCCCTTGGCATGAGATTTGAAGAGAGAAATGGCTTTCAAGAAGTTCCTCTCGTCCACAAGAAAGGCCAACGTAGACATTATTGGCACCAAAATCTACCCGCGCACGTTTAAATCGGGCTAAATAAAGACGTTGTGTGCGAACGATAAATCTGTAAAGTTGGGGAACTTGGAAGTCAAGTTGATTGAAGTATGATATTCGGAAGTAGTCGAGTTGAGGGGTGTCAATTTGGGCAACGAGGTCCTCCAAATATTCCTTAACGCCGTGGAATCCAAAGGTAGTGAGAGAGGGAAGACCGATCCGCGTCATGGGATCCTGGCGTATTGTTCTACTAGAGGGAGTTGGCGATCTGAATCCAATGAGGAGAGTTCTGAGCCCTGTCAACGCCGCCAGACTTGAAACCAACACCCCCGGTGAAATGTAATGATCACGGGGTATATCCAGGAGTCGGAGATCGACGAGACCAAGAGATGACGATAGAAGCCTTGGTAGCGCTGGAAATGAAATCCCTTCTAAGTGGACAACCTGCAAACTCGGAGCAGGAAGGCCCAAGAATTCTTCGGGAAGGGTGGGCACTTTATCATCGTTCGATAAAAGGCAAAGATGTGTCAGCGCCGGAAACGGTTTCCGCATCACCGCGGCCATCTTTTCCAACAGCGAGTTCGTCACAGATATCCCGACATCACGTACACGGGCAGAATTCTCGAGTGCTGCAACGACATTGTCTTCGTCGCCAGGAGTAAGGCTCTTACGATTGTCCGTGCCCCGATACGTGTAGTAGTCGACGATGATAGGAAAGGGTGACCAGTAAATCAGATTCTTCCTGACAGGCGTCCCGTGTGTACAAAGGAGTTGCAGATTGAGACGGCGTGGAGATGATAATATAATTTGTCGCCATCTTGGGCATACGTGCACCAGTCGGTGCCAATCCCATATGGAGTAGAAGTGAGACCCACACAAGTCGTGGTCCCTTCGATAGGAGTCGAATATTTCTAGTAAGACATTGTCAGGGAACGAGTTGATTGTCGTTGCGTGTATGTGACTCTCGCCTGTGCGCGCCTATCAGTCAGTGTCGGGACCAGACGCGAATGTGACGTACCTCGAGCCAATATTATCCGTGATTCCGCGCGAAATCTTTTCGTGGTCTTTCGGCTCTTCAACCATTCATGGGGATCCGTCCAAGTTGTTGAAGTGTCGTTTGAAGGATGGCTAATTTGAGATTAGTGACAATATGGAAAACAAAGGTCCTAGACACACCGGAAAATGCGCGCGAGGTACATTGATTGAAGGCTGATTATTTGAAGCAGTGGGATAGTTACTAGTCAACTGGGAGGACAACTGGGAGGACAAGGGGCTCTTATACTCGTACCCACCTTCTGCGCGATAAATTACGGAATGAGGCATTCCTAAAACAATATGCCCGCAAAAGGGATATAAGGGACTGCCACATGCCTGAACCATGCTGTAGTCGTACTAGGAACTTGAACGCACGGTGATCCGGACGGCGCAAGGTATATATTCCTAACACCGCTGAAGCAGGTACAAGCTGATGGGACATATCTTGGCCTTCCCTCCGAAGTAATTAACCACCTACAACAGATAATGTTCTCCCGTGAGCGATTCACAACCATGGTGGCAGGTGTAGACTCGGATCCAATCAGTAGCCGAGTCACGTGAACCGTGGAAAGCCGCACTTGTCCGGATAAAGCCGGTTGGCGGTAAACTGCTTTGAAAACACAGTGCCGCCGCCTCCGACAAATTGGAGACTCGGAATGCGACTCATTCGTACAGAGGTCTTACAATACGCAACGTTTCATCAACGCATTTATACAGCACCGTCGATAAGATTTTCGATGACTGCAGCGCGACAGGCCGTGTCAGTGGAGGCGTAATCTGATAGGCCTAGGCCTGCTCAAACATGCCAAACATGCCATGTATGAGAAAGTGCCAGAGCGGAAATGATCTCGCAGGGTGACTATTTTGGAAATGGGTAAGACTGGTTCTAGGCAGTATGTTGCACTGCTTCACTCAGGGCCTCATAGGCTCCACCTACTGTATTAGTTATCCTCACCTTTGTAGCATGCCACGCCACGGTGCGTGACACACGCCCCCGATCATACCGCCTAACTCTGCGCACACGAGTTGACCTCTCAAACCAATCGCAGCTTCGCTTCTTCATTCTTCCAGTAGAGTTCGTGTGTACTGTAAATATTGATCACCCGATAAGTTCGGGATCGTTCAACTACATCACGGCATCACCTGTCAACCCAGAAGCTCGCTGAAACTAGGGAAATGTCATGGTTGGCAGTACAATAATAGAAGCCTTTCCCCTCCCCCGTGTGCTCCTCAAGGCTCCATGCTCCAAAGTCCGAAGCCGAAGGGCCCCTTCACTTGGACGAGCCATGGCGCCGATAACAGCAGGTCCTGGCGGGCGCAGGGGAGTACATCCCTTCGACCTTCTCGAGCCGAGTGTGCGACCGTTCAAATATTCACGCTATCGAGACGATCGACAAGAGCAAGGTCCAGAGATAAGTTTCAAGTAATAGCGAGTATGGGAGCGAGTGAGCGAAAGAGCGGCACTGGTACCTGACTAACTTGTACTACAGGTGACGATTTTAAAAAGTACGGAGCACGAAAGGGCCAATTACCGTGATGACCGCATGGTTGGACAAGGTGATTGCTACTCGCGTGGGCAGGTCGATAACTGGTCTGTCTCGCATCGGTTTGGTGGCGAGCGCCCCTGGTACATTCGTTCTTCCTTTTGTACCTGTGCAAGAGGTTGATTTGGCGAGTACAGTTATTCGAGACGTCATTCCTTCACTGAGGGCTAGATGTGATATCCAAACTCCCGTATGAGATCAGTTTGAACCCTCTGGAGTCTGGAGGAATCAGAGCGTATAGCACGCACGTGCAGGACGACGAAGTTATCCTCTGAGCCTCAATAGCCATCAAGAAGTTCAATGTAGGTGGACGAAGTCCGAGTCAGCCCGTCCTTTAGGCAACAAACGTCGTTGCAGAGAAAAGGGAGGTGGATGGAGAAAAGCCGATAAGGAAATCGCGTAGCCGGAGGTCGCCCGACGAGAACTACAGTATTGGCACTCGAAGCAAGACTCGAAGACAATGAGGCTCACGAGCGAAGAAGATCTGAAACATAGTGGTCGCAGGCTCTTGAGAAACCGGTTATTCCGATTGTGCAAGCCAAGTCGTGAAGAGGAATCTTCGACATCCGAGACTGGGCACGGGTTTGGCACTGCAAACACGGGTTCCCTCCTGAATAGATTACACGCACTCCGAGTCGACATCACATATCTACACAAATCACCTTATGCGGACGTACCGCAACTCGGTCGGTCCGGAAATCCGATGAGTATGGCTTGCTTGGGATCATGCCCGTTGGTGATAGCTTGAAGTCGTGGTTCAAGTGAGCGGATTCAGACGGTTTCCTCCTACTGTACTGTAGTACTGGGAACCTGGTATCCAGAAGTTGCAGCAGAGATAATCGGCATCAGGTGACAGACCGGCGTCGCGTAAAGTTTGTGGAAAGACGCTGGGAATATCGTACAGTAAACGAGGGTGGAGTCACGGAGGCTCGAGGCTGCCACATGGGGTGGGTACTGTAAGCGCCGTTCATGGTGCGCCTCGAAAATTTTACTCGCTTGTTGTAATCGATCGCGTGAACGCACGTTCAGCTGATGGTCTCCGTGACCTCGATCTGTCCACAGTAACTTACAAGAATCTCAGGCCCACGACCGAACCCGGGTAGCGACGATGGCTTCCTCTGTCTCTGTACCTACACTTCCAATCGGTCCTGACACTCTCCCCGACTGACTTGTGGACGAAAGGACCCTTTTTTTTTTTTTCACTCGCGCATGTTTTTCTCACTCCGGTTCTCTTCTCGTGTGTGGAGGGTTGTGGTGTTCCGGGGCAGGTGTGCGTACATATAACGAACCGCGACGTGGCAGTGGCTCGTACCGGCTATAGTCGATGCCTGTATCTGACCATGTTGCACGCTTACTCAAACGTCCCGCGTTCATGGGCAAAGGGGAGGGTGTTTGAGGCTCAAGTGCTGGTACGTTTATGTTTTGCGTCGTCATCGATTCTATCTTTCCATCCACCACAACCAGTCCGATTGAAGCCAAACACGGTATGTAATCAACACACGAGTCCGAAGCCGGTTGGAGGACATCGACACTACAGGAGATATACAGCAAGACGACACCGGACAGAAACAGAAAGAAGATAGAAACAACGATACCATCGTCCGTGCCGCTACACCGCAAGCGTACGCGGTGGGATTGGCGAAAGGAAGAAAAAGGGCATCAATGCTATCACAGTCCGTCGGCCCATGAATTGCCTTCAACCCAGGTCTCCTCCCTTTTGGATACCTTTTTCGAGGTATTCGTGAGCTTCTTGGTCACCACGTCGGAGAAAAGGGGTCTGATATCCTCTCCGGTCCTCAGACAGTGCTTCAGCCTCGCTTCAAAGGCCTTGAGGAGCCGTCCAACTTTCTGCTCTTTCTGCTTGGCCTCGTCTTGCGACGTACTGAGGCATGCCCCTTGATACTTTTTGCCTTTGTGGCGATTTTTCGAGTCTGGACGTCCGAAGTAGTCGCCGCATTTGGAGCAGAACTTGAGTGCGGAAGGGTGTTTCTCGCACGAATTGCAGTGGCGCCGAAAGGTTACCCACCCTTCGAATTCCCTCTCAGGGCAGACCCTGCACTTGATAACCCTGACCGCCCCGCGCTCCTCGTCGGCCTGAGTCGTCTGGAGCATCAACCGCTCCCTCTCCGCCAACTTCCCTGGGATTTTGTAGAGTTTCTCCCCGTCTCTGGCATTCTCCACACTTTGAAGCGGCACCGAGCTTCCCACATCGTACCGCGCTTCCATCTGCTCTCTCTCCTCGATCCAAGACGGCTGTTCCTGCTCAAGGGCTCCCACCGACCCCTGCGAGACACTAAGTCCCAGCAAAGATCGATGGTATAGTCCCCGCGCTGTCGTGGACGCGAGCATCTCCGCTCCGCGTCCCGCTGCCTTGGATATACTCTTTGAACTTTGTTGGGTCCTCGTGGCAGGGGAACGACGAGTCCGATTCGTGGACCCCGCTCCCCCAGGGACCCTGGTTACATGCTTGCCCCTCTTCTTCGGCCCGCCTAATCCATCTTCGCTACTGTTCTTGTCGTCAGCCGAAGGGAAAAGTATGGCTATGGGCTTCATACCGTTGGTGACTCCGCTTTCCGAGGGAGGTCAATGGCACCGTCTCAAGCGTGACTGTTGTGGATAACGCCTTGGCGGGCGTTGTGATGAAGTCGATGAGTTGCGTGTAGTCTAATGGCGCCGGATTTCTGGGAAAATCGTATCAGAAGGACGGTCACGTATCGGCGGAGTCAAGGATACGCACGTCATGATAGGGTCGAGGATTGGGCCGAGATCTGATTGTCCTTGTCCAGAGAAGCTGCTATCGTCCATGAACGAAGTAGGGGGTGCGCCAGTGATTTGATTGGGACACATAGCCCCAGCGATGTCGACTTGCGGAAATGGGACGCCAGGCGCTTGAACCTATAAGCCATGGTCAGCAGAGCCCATCGAGTTGGTTACTCGTACTCACGAAGTACGAGGATGTGGCCTGAAGCGTTGGGAATGGAAGAAATCCACTTCCGGTATCATCGCTCTGAGGCGATGGAAGCGCGCTGACATTTGTAAGGGCTTTGGACAGGGTGAGTGCAGACTAATAGCGGGCTGCAGATGGTGACTTACACGGGGTGCCAGAGAAAGAGGTGGAAAAGTCCTGCTGCGTAGCAAGGTGAGTAATAGGGTAAAACTACCACTATCTATCGCATGCTCACCGGTTGTCTGAAGAAAAATCCTTGAGCGAAAGTGTCCGTGTTGTCAGTGAGGAAGGAAGGCGTGGGGGCTAGCGCGAGTGTCGAGGTACGCATCGCGGTGGCATTCGGGAGGGGGACGCCACGATTGGGCACGACCCCGACTACGGTCCCTCCAGACGTCCAGTTTGTGTCCTAGGACGTATGTAAGTTCTCTCATATCCTAAAGGCGGATATGCTCATAAAATCGATAATACCTCAGCAAGGCTTGTACCGCTTTGCCTCCAGGCAAGAGTGCTATCCAGAAGATCGTCGAAGGAAACGTTATCCGTGTCGAGCACAGGCTGGGCACACTTAGCACCCTGAGCCCACATCATCAGCTCCTCCTCACTAACGGCCGAAGCGTCCGGCAAGAGCGGGAAAGCGTAGAGATCAGTGGTATTGGTTGTGTGGGGGTAATTCATCGTGGTTTAGTGATTTGTGTGTGTCAATGAGAGAAGTGGTAGGATGTGTGAACGGCAGATATTTCGAGAGAGAACGCGGAGAGGAGGCCTTTAAGAAGGTCCGGCGATTCCACAAAGGTCTCGCTTATACGCTTAGCGAGGACGACCACAGCTCTGACCGCGCGCGCCCACGCCGGCGACAACTCGGGCTACGCCTTTTTCGCTTTGACAATGCTGTCCTTTGGCCCAACGGTGGTTAAACCGCCTCGTGGCCTTTACGCCTCCATGATCCTTGATTCCGTGGCGTAGAGGCGAACTATTTTCGGACTATTTCCCCACAGAATCTAGCCGGAAGCGAAATATTTTGATGTTTCCTTCACATTTAAATAAGGGTCGTTGTACTTCTTAGAGGGCTGGAACGTATTAGCCATGGGCATCCCGCATTCGGGCAGTATTCAGGTAGACAAGATCCGTGGCGTTCCGGGGGCGGAACAAAAGGCCAAGGCGGCGCGCCTTGTGTCCAAGCAAGATGTGGCAAGGCTCGGAGCTTTAAACGATGCGCCCGACCTTCAGCACAATGCACAGCCGCGCTTACTATTCACCCCTGGCCGTGGTTGACCGAGCTGAGAACGCGATTGTGTTCGATACTTGCTTTGATTCATGGTGAAAGTGATGTGGCAGGTGCCAACACCGACACGGCGTGGTTTATGTCCTCCCTTTGTGCTTCCGCAGCGCCTGATTGGGGTGTCACGCAATCAGGCAGGAGGCAAGGTTCAGGTTTTAGCTAACTTCATCGTGCTTCTATGCAACGACCCAGATGCTGGGGGTCCCATGGCGATCTCGTGGGACGCGTACGTGCGGCGATTAAGTTACAGTAAACTGGGCCGCGTCCCTGAGGGGACTTCGTGGCCCGGCCGTTCTCATCTCTCCGCCT
>JAKELI010001046.1:0-13963 GCA_021525025.1 Lactarius hengduanensis
AGACACCGGAGTTGGTTCAACTCCCGTGAGGCTTTGGCCATGGGAAGTTGATCCAACTCCCGTGAGGCGTCGACACACGGAAGGTGATTCACTTCCCGTGAGGCTTCGAGTCCGCGGGATTGTGGTTCACTCCCGTGAGGCTTCGAGACACGGGAGGGTTGGTTTCAACTCCCGTGTGGCTGTCGGGCCACGGGAAGGTGATCCAACTTCCCGTGTGGCGTCGACACCCGGAAGGTGATTCACTTCCCGTGAGGCTTCGAGTCGCGGAGTTTGGTTCACCTCCTGTGAGGCTTCGAGACACGGAGGTTGGTTCAACTCCCGTGTGGCTTCGGGCCACGGAAGGTGATCCAACTCCCGTGAGGGGTGTCCGACACACGGAAGGTGATTCACTTCCCGTGAGGCATCGAGTCGCGGATGGTTGGTTCACCTCCCGTGAGGCTTCGAGGACATGGGAGGTTGGTTCAACTCCCGTGAGGCTTTGGGCCATGGGAAGTTGATCCAACTCCCGTGAGGCGTCGACACACGGAAGGTGATTCACTTCCCGTGAGGCTTCGAGACACGGATGTTGGTTCACCTCCCGTGAGGCTTCGAGACACGGAGGTTGGTTTACCTCCCGTGAGGCTTCGGGCCACGGGAAGGTGATTCAACTCCCGTGAGGCCTCGAGACACGGAAGGTGATTCACGTCCCGTGAGGCTTCGAGACACGGATGTTGGTTCACCTCCCGTGAGGCGTCGAGACACGGAGGTTGGCTCAACTCCCGTGAGGTGTCGGGCCACGGGAAGTTGATCCAACTCCCGTGAGGCGTTGAGACACGGAAGTTGATTCAACTCCCGTGAGGCTTCGGGCCACGGGACGTTGATTCAACCCCCGTGATGCCTAGTGCATAACATGGGTTTGTAAACCCGCGCGGGTACGCGGGTACCCGCTATGCCGGGTATGGGTGTGGGTACGATTTCGGTACCCGTTGAGAACCCGTACCCATACGACGGGTTTGGCGGGTTTTTCGAGTAAACAACGACTTTTATTTACTAGACTTAGGCATACATTTGTACATATACTAGCTACTACTACTAACTACTACTACTCATGAGAATGCCCGTCGCGGACTCGTAGCCCGCCGTCGCGTCCGAGTCATGGTGTCGGCGTGTCGTGGTGTCGGCGTGTCGTGGTGTCGGTGTGTCGTGGTGTCGGCGTATCGTGGTGTCGGCGTGTCGCGTTGTTGTCGTGTCGCGCTGTCTGAGTCCCCGTTGACATCGTCGTTGTCGTTGTCGTTGTCGTCGACATCGTCTTGCCGTCGTCGATGGCGGGGCCTTGGCGGCGGCAGTTGCGGTTGGTTATCGACTCGTCGTGGACTTGTGGACCTTGTGGACGTCGTTGACTGTGCACGCGAAACGGTGGGGACGGCGGTGGGGTGATGCCATCTTCTCTGGTTGAGGTGTGTACACCTGCAGATGGATGTCAGCAGGACATAAGAACTCACCCGAAAGCGATAACTTAGCACTGGCAGTACTGTAGTAATGACGATGGCCGCGGCATGGACGATGATAAGGTGACTAAGCAAGGTAAATAGAACAAAACCGGCAATCACCGGCTAGAACCAGAATTGGGAACGCACGCTTTCACTGTATGGCCTGCACCACGACAGCATCAACCAGCGCCACATGCGCTGCTGACCACGACAACCCAACAGCGACAAGACTTTGCCGACGCACCAGCCCCCAGCCGAACTAGCCACCAACCGCCAGCACTGTACCAACACAAGTCCCAAACGCGACGGCGGCGGCACCCCAACAACAGCTATGACCAAGGCTACGACACCATCGGCAGGATCAACGGCGATGCAGCGGCGACGATTCCACGATGATCAGCATACAACTCCGAGCGACTCGACCACGACGACAGGATGAAGGGCGACGACAAGGCAACGAACGACGACCACGACGACGACGCAACAGATGACGGTGGCGATGCGACGACAGCGGGGGACAATGATGATGCAGCGGGTTTTTGTAGATTACAGAAGGGACGATGTATTTGAGTAGACGTAGTACTAGTACAAATATTAAATGCCAAATTCCGAGCTCACGACGCGTTGCGCAGCATTCGCGTTGAGGTTATCACGCTGACCCGCAGTGCTGACCCGCGCGGGTTCCGGTACCCGCGTGACCCGCCGGAACCCATACCCGTGTCCACCGGAACCCATACCCGTGAGCCCGGGTACGGGTTTCTGGTGGGTGTGGGTGCGGGTAGAGGTCATGTCACCCATGGGTTACCCATGTTATGCCCTAGTGATGCCTCGAGACACGGGACATTGATTCAACTCCCGTGAGGCCTCGATACACGGGAAGTTGATTCACTTCCCGTGAGGCTTCGAGAAATGGAGGTTGGTCCACCTCCCGTGAGGCTTCGAGACACGGGAAGTCGATTCAACTCCCTTGACTCTTCAACCCATTATAGAATGCCAGATATTCGGGTACGGTGGGACTTATACAAACACAGGCGGATGTACGGATCGGCGTCCCAACGTGTATTGTGCATAGACTGCCACATATAGCGTATTGTACATGATGTCGTACGAGAGGGAAGTAAAGAAAAACGAATATTGAATCTTATTTGCGGCCGCGCGATGACTGACGTGACGCAGGCTTCGACGGTGCTTTGCTGGACGTCCCGCTATGCGCACCGCGGCTTCGGAGGCGCTGGCGTGATGCTACAAAGGCGGACGATATGTATTATGCATCCGATGGACCCGCCAGCGTGACAGACGACTTACTGTCATCCTCAACGAGATCGGATGGGAGTTCGGAGGCATCAGACACGCCCGAACCCTGGATGGTCATGCGACCAAGCCCCATGCTCGAGACCGACGAGGGCGCGCCACTGGCCGCGCTGGCCACAGAGGACGCACTGGGCGTGGCAGGCCGATCTTCCACGAAGGGTGGAACGGGAGGTTTGCGGAGACGCAGGGTCGAAAGATTGACATTACCTGGACCCTGGCTGCACATGGCGCGTATCATGGTGTCAATGTTGTATACGAAGTCATACATCGCCGTGTTGGGCAATGTCTGTGCTCTTGCCAGTGTGTCAACCCTTTCAATCACTTCGTCTGCAGGATCGTCAGCGATATACAGAGATATGGATGTAAAAGAACGCACGGAGCGTGTTTCTTCTTCTTTGAATCCAGCAGTGCCTGCGCCGCGGCTGATATTGGGTCGCACTTTATCCTCCTTTTCGTACACCACCTACATGCCAATGCGATTCCTTTCTTCGCGGGTGGCTGAGGCTTGCACTTATGACCATAGTATTTGCAAGGGCCACAAGCGCCCTATACCATGTTGTGAGTACAGAAATATGAATGGGACGGTCAGTAGCATACCGGGTCAGTGGGACCATCTTCCAATTCCGAGGCGGAATCCTCGACGACACTTGGAGGCCGCTTAACCTTTTTGCGTGGGGCTGGCGGCGGGTTCTCATCTCCGGAACTTGTATGGGGGACCACCCCAGAGACGCGACGTCGCGGTTTGGGTTTCACAGGTGCAGGTGCGGAAGGAACAGGATTCGCGGGCAACGGTTTCGTGGGCGGGAGTCCCTCAGCCTCGACCTCTGGGGAAGACATAACTATCGCATTTCCAGAATCACCCTTGCGTCGACTGGACGCACGGCGTGCTGGTGTGGGTGATTGAACCGCCGGGCGCTTTTGGGCACTCTTCCCCTTCCCTGGAGTCTCGCCCCCATCCTCGTCTCCCATCTCGACGTCTTCGTCCACTGTCGGGGCGTCACGAGCGGACGCAGGAACGGGTTTCGTGATGCTAGTAGAGCCAGTATCAGCAACGAATGGATCGGGGTTCTGTACAGCTGAAAAGGATCAATCCTGAACGTCAGGGGGTAGTCGACAACGACACACACCTGCGATATTGTCCGCGCGTTTAGCCGGGAGCCACCACCGAAACTCGTCGTCCTGAAGGCCAATGAGCTTGTCAAGGGGCTTCATATTGAGTTGGGTATTCCACGACGGGTTTTCCGCAGCGCCTTCATCGCATAACCTGTACATCTCCTTGAGGTCGAGGACAGCGAGAATCCGCTTCCCTGCGATCATCTTTCGCACTGTCCCACTCCTCGCCAACGTGTGTAATGATTGGGTGGATGCGTGGCTTATCAGGTCGATGATCATACTTCTTGAACACCCTCTCACTATCTTCCTGTGTAGTGGACATCTAGTTAGTATCCGTTGCGATATATCGAGAGCTACTGGCACGTACCAGCTCATCTCTGATACATTCCCTGTACCATGCCTCATCCACAGTATCGATATTCTTTCCCCTGTACCGGAGCGCCGAGAACAAAGCCGAACTGCGATGTCCATCAGCTCCTTCTCATCTTCTTCAGTATGTCCACAAATGTCCTGCGGTGTGGAGGCATAGTGATATCGATAAGCGTGCGAGCGGGGTTCCACCGTTTTCCGTAGCGGAAGCTAATAGCCTCCCATCATGTGACGGAACATGATGGAATCCCATGGAATCGACATGTGCCCTTCACGGGCCATGTGACCATTCAGACTTTGCGCAGGTCTGTGCTTATTTGGCAAGACGTTCCCAGAATATTATGGATGAACGATAGCTAAGTCAGTTGGCATATGCTGGAAAGATGCCCCCACGCCGCCCCATCTCCCGTGCACCGTCCGGACAGCATACCACGACAGGAACACCTTCCACACGTACACTCCCTCCGTCGGATACTGGATCGCCCACGCCATCTGTAGTAGGAGAGGCGCAACCCTCTCGCCGGTATCGGTTCCTCAAGAAACGCACTCCAGCTCCTGATATGCCCCCGCCTCCGGTGCCTCCACTGCTTTCACCTGTGGTAAGACCTATCTATGTCTCCTTGATAGATAGTTATAATTCCACAGAAAACTGTCGGTGCCCCGGCAACAGTAAACGAGGCGCGGGATGCTCTTCCTCCTCCACCGCCTCATGCCCGTCCCTTGTCATTCCTCCCTATGCGTACGGCTACGCCGAAACCAGACGAGCCGCGGGTCATGAGTGTAACCCACACCCACGACAGCAGTTCCTGACGATTCGCGCGAAGCCACAGGCTCTGAGATGGCACCCAATCCTGTCGAGGAGCGAGAGCGAGTACCCGAACCACCGTTGGCCGCTTCCGACGCGGCACCTAGTCGTGATGAGCCTCGAGTAACCACGGGTCATGCGGTGGTACGTAGTCCAGGGGAGTCACGAGGTATCATCGACCCGGATACGGCATCCGTTCCAGACTCATCTCAGCCATCTGCGGGTCATGAGGCATTAGCTGTTCCTGGCGAGCCGCAGGAAGCAATAGCTTCCCAGCCCTCGCACGTCCCCGGCGAGTCGCGGGAGACCGCAGCTCCCGAGGTATCGAATGTTTCGGGCGAGTTGCGGGACGTTGTAGCTCCCCAGAAGTCGTACGATCCCGGCGAGGTGCAGGAGACCGAGGCTCCAGATGTATCTAACATTTCTGGCGAGTTTCGGGACACTGCAGCTCCCCAGCCGTCGCCCGTTCCTGGCGAGTCGCGGGAGACCGCAGCTCCTGAGGTATCGTACGCTTCCAACGAGTCGAGAGACACCGCAGCTCCTGAGGCGGCGCACATTCCTGACAAGCCTCTGGCTGCGGAAGGTTCCGACGGTGGGGACAAGATGGAAACCGACTCTGTTGGGAAAGATGAGGATGCTATGAATCCTGCTATGAGTCAGGCTATGAGCGGCCGTTTCACAATTGAATATGTGAGTAGTATCCGTACATTATCAGACATAGCGTATTGTGAACACCCCCACTCCTTCCTAGTCAACTAGGGCGCCATATCCGGAGGTCCAATCCGACAGACACTTCACGGCCGCCCACCGGAGGCTGCTCATGCTCGACCCATCTGACCACATGGGAGACCTTATAGAGCGATGCACGCTCCTTATGGGCGCCGTGCTCGACCTCCATGATGATCTTTCATATATCAGGGATGGGCTTTTCAGGTCTAAGCGGTTGAACGAACAGAATGAGTAGTTAGACACAGACACAGTTTTGTACCAATACTAGTACCCGGTACTCGAAATAGCATTGAAGTTCCACGAAACATTTCTGGCTGAGTAGTCAGAGAGGAAAGAAGAATGTTAGTATCCAAGACGAGGACGATATATCCTGACATGAGCTGCAACCCGGCATAAGCAAGAACATTCTCTAGCAGGTTACGGAGTCCTCTACAGGGAACGTGGCTCACGCGCGAAGGCGAACGGGGTGCAAAAGCACGGGAAACACTGGATAGACGAATAGGACTCAGGAATCGCCTACGAGCGATGACTGAGGCCCGGCGTACACAATTGACTACGCGGGTACAAGTAGAATCGAATAAAACACGGGGTACCGTCAGTACCGTATTTAAATGTGCATAGGTATAGTATGATATCGAGAACAGAGACGAAACAGTAATTAACTCACACTCACAAGAAGAATCAATTAATTAGTCAAGTTCGAGCGGGTATGATCGCCAACGCGAGCCACATCGGCCTCGCGCGCGATGGGAACTTAACACATTCCACGCCAAACCATATATTTAGGGGAACTACGTCGACCATCCGAGGAAGCACGCTTGTCGTCCGAAGAAACATCGGGCGATGGCGGACACATTTCTAGCGTCTGGGAAGCATGCGTGATGTCCAAGGAACAATGTCAGCAATCCGTGGGGACGGAGGATATGTATCATCCTTCTCATTTCATGTATGCATCGGATGACGGAGGCGTCCCCCCCTATCGAACTCTGTAATTACATGCGTCCACTACAATGTCCCCAGGATAAAACCAAGCACGAAACACCAAAGGGTGCTCAGTGGTTTCATGTATGTTTCACAGTTTCACACGCACCGCGATTCTTCCGGGTGGGAAACTTGGAATACTGTACTGCCAATGAGCCTATATAAACCCCATACGTGCGTAGCACAATTCCATACATATCGCATCATTCGACAACATATTTTCGCCACCTCCTTCCATCGTCACTATGCAGTCTTATTATTCTCCCGGGAACTCAGCTGGGGAGTCAGAGAGGTCTCTTCCATCTGTCCACACTCTAGGCGACAGGTTTTCCATCACTCCTCAGGATGCCAGTGTTTTGAAGGGATATGTGGAAGAGTTTCAAAAAGCTGACACCGATTCACGGAAGACGATCCTTGAGAGGGCCATGGGGGAGCTATATGCTATGCGGCCCCCGAACTCCACATTTGATAAGAAGGAGGCTAAAAGGGTACGCACACTGATAATCCATCCATGTAAATGCTCACCGAGACATATGGCTCGGACGGCCCACAGAAAATAAGGACATGGTTTTACAATCACTACTCTCGTCCTCATCGTCAACTTATCAAATTTACTCGGAGGTGGTCGGCCAGAAATGCATTTTACCATGATAAGAAGGAAGAGATTACCAAACTTGCGCAGAGGATGTCTGGTGGTAATCCTGGATCTCAGGCATTCCTGGGAGCCCTCCAAGATGCAACAACCTCACTATGGAAGAAGTTATCGATTGAGGAACAGGAGCCATATGCGGAAATGGCAAAGGAATGGTCAGAGGACAGACCGCCAAGGGATATTCAGGCCAAGTAAGTGGTCGATTATGCGTTAGTGATCCCCCCCCACTAATATACCTCTTTAGAATGGCCCAGGCAGCATACCGTGGCCGGATTGTTAGGGACTTCCAAACCCAGCTATTCAAGACATGTGGGATGCGCTCGGTTGTTCTAGTGGCTTATGCAGATAAAGACGGAAATCCAAGAGCTGCAATGTAAGTCTTCCTACAATATATTTGGTTGAGGCGCTGCTCCATACATTTCTATCTATTTGTAGGGATGACTGGAACAGTGTTCTGGACGATGGCATGTCCTTTTCCGAGTTCTGCCCAAAGTGGAAAGATGCTAGGGTCTGGCTGGAATGGATGAAATATTGCAGGAAGTGCTTCGAGCCAGGTTGAGACATTCCCATACAGCTATCGACGCCATCTCATATTGATGATACAGAGCATGATCAGAGTAGCCCCACAGGACGCCCAAAGACAGTCAAGAAAAAACCAAAGGTCATCACAGATGCGGATGGGGAACCAGAAATCCCATCTATCACACTGGAAGATGGCTATTCTGCCAAAGCCGTCCAAGCAGCACTTAGGGATTACTGTCATGCACATATCCGTATGTTGACCACACAATCAATGCAGTTCTGTATAACATCCATGAGTCAGGGTTCATCTCTGGAAGGAAGAACGCAACTATCCCATGGAGTAAACTTTCCAGTGACCCAATGGCATGGATTGAGGAAGAATGCTTCCCTTTGGGGTTTCCATGGGTGGACCCATCTAAACTCCGTCTGGTTCAGATATTCCAACTGCTAGACCACTGGAGGCAACGCCAGAAGGAAGGGTTGATTCCCTTGATCTGGAACCCATCGTGTGTGCTCCTTTCTAACATAGACCAGCCTGCACAGCGTGTCCGGAATCCGCAACGGACCAACAGAAGACGTCCCACCTTTGATGAGCCAGATACTGACCATAGTAGTCAAGGGGAAGATTTTGGAAACGAACTTCGTGGTTTGCGTTCTCCATCTGTGACTCCACCTCTTCCACCATCTCCATCTCTATCTCCACTTCGTAGAAATGAGGAGACTGAACAGACATCCACTCCTGGTAAGCAGCCCATCATTTCTCTTATGGTTATACACATTCATGCACACTATCTTATAGACACCGGCGAATCATCACGCCTCCCTCTGTCAAACATATCAAGGCCAGACACCTTCCAGACACTTCCTCAGAGGCTGAGAGGAACTCCAATTATACCTACACCATACAACGACTCAGATGTGCCAGAGCTCGAGCACGTGCGACTCAAGCGAGTGGTTAAGGTGACGGACAAAGCCAGGTACGCAATTACAGTAAAGACATACACTGTGATCTGACTATTATAAAGGAATGCAGACACTGGTAGGGGCTCAGGTGGAATTGATCCCGCATACCTTGAAAGAGATCATTAGTCTAATAGTCTTACAGCAATACTTCATAGAAATATTAGAACTCATGTAATAGGGAGTGTTGCCTTCTCCATTCTGGAAACTCGCAGTAGTTGCCTTGTCCATTTCAGAAACCCTCATACGGATATATTCTCTCAACAAATCGCGGAACGTAACTCTTCCATTTCAAGACGGCTTGTGGGTTTCATTTTTGTGTTTCTGGATCAAGCACGGATGATGCATCTTCCATTGTTAAGACTCTGATGGAAGTTGTCCATTCTGTGTCTGGAAAACGTATGAAAGGTGTATCCTCCATCTTTGGAAACTACAAGGTCACGGATGCTCACTCTTCCGCTTTGGCAACCAACCAATGTGGAGCTGATCTGTCAGGATATGGTCCTCTGTGCAGCTCATTTATTACTGGTCTTTGGTGACAATTTATGCCAATTGACTTGTTGCATTTCCGTTCCCCTGATGCTCTGAGACATATTGGAAAAATGTACATAGACTACTAGTACCATGCTTTCGAAATTGCATCACATGTGACCGACCTGTAGGTACTGGATGGCTGGACATGTTTTAGCATCAAGCAGAAGGATATTATGCATTGAAGTTGACAGAGTTGTCGAACATGCTTCGGTCCAGAGCCACACGCGGAAGTCAATTGCTTCCGTGTGTTGGAGAGTCGCGGAAGTTGATTCTTCCGTGTCGCGAAGCCTCACGGAAGTTGATACTTCCCGTGTCCCGCAGACTCACGGAAGTTGATTCATCCCGTGTCTCGAAGCTTCATGTAAGTTGATTCTTCCGCGTGGCTAACGGAAGCTCATTTCTTCCGTATCTCGCAGACTTACGGAAGTCAATTGTTCCCGTGTGTTGAAGAGTCACGGAAGTTGATTCTTCCGTGTTGCAACGCCTCACGGAAGTTGATTCTTCCGTGTTGCGATGCCTCACGGAAGTTGACACTTCCCGTCTCTCGCCATCTCACGGAAGTTGGTACTTCCCGTGTCTCGCCGTCTCACGGAAGTTGATTCTTCCCGTGTCTCGCAGACTCACGGAAGTCACTTGATCCCGTGTGTTGAAGTGTCACGGGAGTTGAATCAACTTCCCGTGTGTCGAAGCCTCACGGAAGGTGATTCTTCCGTGTGGCTGACGGAAGCTCATTCCTTCCGTGTCTCACAGATTCACAGAAGTCAATTGTTCCCTGTTGAGATGTTGAGCGTCCACGCGCGAGTTGCCTCGGCGTCGGGCATGAGAAGAGGTGAGACGCGAGGTGTGGTCTCGCATCACGATCGTCTATCTCCTTGGTACTTGGACATATTGAACAGGGACAATCTCCTGTTTCTACTTAGTTCGTTTCCAGCAGAGGGCAGATGCCCGTCCTCATGATTTCACATGTATACACAAGCTCTTTACGATGTACTTAGGACGCCTTAAGCGCACCTGGCTGCCCAGTCGTTCTGATACTTCTGGTGTGCCAGATCGCCCTAACACTGCGCCGTTGCGTCATTCCCGCATCTTAAAGACTCACAGAAGTTGATTCTTCCGTGTCTCGAACTTACACGGAAGTTCACCCTTCCGTCACTGGAGAGTCATAGAAGCTTGGTCTTCCGCTTTGGCAACCAAGACGGAAGATCCGTCTTCCGTCTCTACACAACTCACAGGGGTATATCTTCCGTATCGGGAAACTATACAGAATCTCAGCCTTCAGTAGCAGGAACTTACATGGGAGTTCAGCCTTCCATTTCCAGTCATGACATGGATGTTTCTACTTCCGACTTTGGTGTTTCATCATGGAAGTAGTATCTTCCATTCTGAAAAACTCACAAGGTGTTCAGGAAAGGCCATGGATGTTGATTGTTCCATGTATATAAAGGAAATCGATGTTGTCTCTTCTGCTGTGGCTAGATCAAGTAGTCTCAATGCATAATTACTTCATCCAGGGAAATATACTTCAGGAAACTGGATTTGTGCACATTACTTTGTGCATTTAGACATACATATTGAAGTCCTTCAAATTATCCTGCTTTGGAATATTGCCTCATAGGAAAATTCCCCGAACCGACGTCGGGTGGCCCATGAACTTTGGAAGAATATTGGGCATCGGCCGACGTCGGTTGGCCCATGAGTCATGAGGGGTTCTGCCCGTCGGGTGGCCCATCAATGATGGAATTGATGGCAGATCATTATGTGGCGGCGGCACCATCTTGATTCCTTTTCTTCGGTCCTTGGCCTTCTTTACCGCCTCCTTTGGCCCAGCAGTCGGCCCTCATATGGCCGCGTTTCTTGCAATTGAAGCATTCGATGTCCTTCTTGGACTTGCCCTTGCCTTTCCGGCCGGCCTGTACTGCTAATGCTTCATCTTGAGGCTCTTTCTTTCTTCCCGGTCCTGAGAACGCGCCTGTCGTATTCATCGGTGACTAAGCGTATGACTGTTGTCGGGGTAAGCGCGGTGTTGGTAAGCGCGGCTGTGGTAGACATAGCCGAGGTAGTGGTGTCATAAGATGCGGGAAGGGAACCAAGCAAGATTGACGCGTATTCCTCATCCGGAATCGACTTTCCCATCGCGGCTAACTGCTCGCGTAGGTTAGCGATGTAATCGAGATGAGTGCGCACGTTGTCATCCTCCCCGCACTTCAGTGTTTGAAGCTGCCGGCGGAGGTCCACAACGATCATTTGAGTTCTTCCTTCAAACAAGGCCTTCAGTGCGTCCCACACATCCTTGGCCCAGACACTGTTCTTGATGTGATTGAAAATGGAGTCCGGCACTGAGGCGGCGATCGCCTGCTTGACAGTAGCCTCTCCATGGGCCCATCGGACCGGCGCGTCAACGCCGTTGACTTTGCCGGCTGCCGAGTAAATTAGGGGCATAGAATCGTTAGTTAAATGCAAGGATAAGGTACGCGATTCCATCGCCCAAATCATCCGATCTCTGTAGATGACCCAATTGGATCCGTCCAATGCCAACTTTGGAATGTTAACGTGTGGTTTGTCGCTCATGATGAAAGGTGTAAAATAGATAGTGATAACTCGATCTCGTACTGGTTTCTAGGCACAGGGCACAGGGCCCATAACCTTGTGCGAGTGAAGCGAGATTATGTAACGCGTCACACGTGAGTGCGCGCGCCGAGAGTCGATAATGTGAGAGGTCGAGAAACTTTGGGAGTTTTGAGAGCGCGAGGATTATCGGACGGTTTCGAGAACAATTGGATAGTCAATTCCAGTCCATACAGAGTACATTTTATACTACTGCAGCATCCATAATTTGTAAATAAGAGACGCGGGATAATCATAAGGTATCACATAGTATACGAACGCGTCGTCAAGACGCGGGGTCACAGGGCGTGGATCGAGGCATAAGAACATAACCACAGGTCATGGGAATAGTGTAGGGAAGGAACCGAGGCGAAAGGAGAGTGCGATAGAGAGCGATTGAGGCGACGAGGTAGGATGCGTGTGGTGCGTTGCCCTCGTGACATGGGGCTCGGCGTGCTCGCGCTTGATCCGAGAAGGTATCCTGGAGATAATAGTTATGAGGCCGTACAGTGATTGAGGCGAACGGGAATGTGAGAATAGGCTGCGAGGGCCCAAGTCCAAAGATTAGAGCGTAGGGCCGCTTGCGCTGAGGCGAGACGGATACCCTGGGCCACCGGCCCGATCCGGTCCTGCCGGGATCCCCGCGCTGGACGCTCCCCCGCAAGTCGGGCTCACAGCGCATTTCAGCACATGACGCACCACTGCCATGCGCTGGTAGTAGGTCTGTTCCGAGTCGGAATTGTTGAGCCTGAGAGCATGACGGGGTACTCGCACGGCGACCACGCACCTTGATCCAATAGTTCAAATGTTCCTGCATCAAGTCTAACTCGACGAATGAATTCGCCTTTCCGGTCGGGTTCATGAGCCAATTGTTGAGGACAATCCTCCTGCCGGTGTGAAGGCGGTGATCAGCTGACCGAACGTCGAAAGTAAAAATGTACGAACACGACTGGCTCCGGCCACACATGGGTGACATTATGAAGGGAGATGCAGTACCTCGTATGCGTACTTGCTGCGCCCGCTCCCTCGAAAGCTGAGAGGCCCAGAGCTTCAAGACCAATAGCACACGGCCGGAATCGCAGATTTGATCGCGTCGGAGAACTCTCGAAGGATAAGTCCATCACGCAGGAAAAGTATCGCATTTTCGAATACCATGTCACCTCCGAGTGTACCTATCTCCTGCCCCCCACATGATTCCTTCTGTGCTTCATCCTCTTGACGGCGTGAGCAACGCAGATTGTCGACAATGCGCGCATCCGTAAAAGTATCAACAACGGCCTCTGCATGGCCACACAGCATGGACCAAGTCAATCCAGTCGACAACCAACTCAAGTGATTGTGCACCTGACACCTTGAGTAGACAGTGCAAAACCCGTGCATAGAGTGATACAAAAATAAGGTCACGGCAAGTCCGAAAGGGTGGGAGAGAGGAGAGAATGATTGGCTTGCGTTGCAGCAGTGTGTTGTGGGAAGCAAGAGATGCGGGATCCTTTAAGTCATGGTTTGTATGGCCAAAAGTGTGTCTGAAGAAACCCATTTGTTGCGGCGATCTTGCAGTGAAAAAGACCCGGGATAAAACAGTGCCCACTGAAGAGACGATGCACCGCCCTCGTTTCCTGCACGTGCGGCAAGTACGGCCCGGAGACGCGTGATTGAGAGTTTGGTCCTCCGGCGGACAGCTTCAAGTTCTCACAGAAGTCAGGCTTTGAAGTTAATCGACATTTAGGCTCCTCCACTCACTGCATCGATGACCTCCCGCATTTCCCATGGTGGACGCCTCATTGCATGTTCATAGCCGGCAAAGGATGGATCTCGGATTTGTGAACGTCAATTCGGAAGTCACTCTGCGGGATCCATTGCTTGTAGGTCCTTTCGGAAAACTGCAGTCTTGGGCCTCCATATTGGACCACAATC
>JAKELI010001047.1:0-13938 GCA_021525025.1 Lactarius hengduanensis
CCTGAACCCGCTACAACGATTCTAGGTGATTAATATCTGAGGATGCGAAGGGACAGAAAGGCGCACGTTTTCCGTGGATCCATAACAAAGATGTGGTGGCCTTGAACTTCCATTCCAAGAATATACTTCCCTTGAAGAACCATGTCGTTGTGCCTTCATGTTGAGCGGCGGACGCGATATTTTGGTTAGTGGATGGGTCCGGTGGAGACATCCATGCTCGGTGGTCCTTCCGTACTCGGCTCCCTAAATCGCCATTTTAGTTCTGCAAGCGAGGCAGTGGGGCTGAAGAATCACGAACGCTTTTCTTCGTGCGCATTGTTTGCTGTCTGTTGCACCAGAGCCTTTGTTTCCTTGCCGTCTAGACGTATACGAGTTTACGATCGCATTCATGAGTAGCTCAAGTGCTAAACGTACCCTCAATGGCGATGTTGACCTTGTTGTCGACGTCTTTTACTTTGTCATCGACGCCCAGAACTTGCTCGCCGACGGATTGTACTCCGTTCTTGACATGGTGTGCGATTTTCAGGACCTGCACAATCGCCATTTGGACCTCCTGCTGCGTCAACCTATCCAATCTGCCCAGCGCGTCCTCGATATCCCTTCTTCCAATTAATTTCTTCAGATATCTCTCTAAACATCTATCAGCGTCAGGCAACGTATCATCAGTTATCGACTCACTCGCTCGTCCCTGCTTCATCTCCTTCGTCACAATCCCAAAAATTCCAAGAACCTCGACCATTATCTTCACGATCGTGTCCCTCATCGCCTCTGTCGTCGGCACCTCGATATACTCCTCGAGCTGTCTGAAGAAGCTCTCAATGCGCTCGAAGAGATCGGCGAGCGCGTCTTGGCTCGCAATAACGTCTTTTGCTGCCTGTGTAGGTTCGGTATCAGAACGGTCCGAGGAAGGAGATCCGTGACGACGGCTACCAAGAGAAGGACACCAGCCCCAGCGAAAATGACTTTCGCAGGTGAGAACACCTAGAAATATGATATCAGAGGGTAAGTCATAGCAAGATGGTCGGAATGGAATTCACCAGTCCGGCGCCTTCGCCAAGGGCCGCGGAGAAGGCACAAAGGACGTTGACGGTCGGATTCAACCATTTTTTGAATTTCTCATCGCCGAACGTAGATTGTTCGAACTGTCGGACTTGAGTTCGAAGGACGGCCAGGATGTCGGTGGGAGAGTTGCAGGTCTGTAACTGGCCCATCAACGGATGCGCGAGAAGGTCTTTCTTCGTCTTCTTTTTATAAGTTTCCAGGGAAGCACAGAAGATGGCCTGGAAATTGGAAGAAGAGGAAGCGGTGGACGGTGTACAAGACATTACAACAACAGCAACTCGGAGTAGGTATGATACTGGCACTGCAGGTGAGAACAAGGGCCCGGGTGAGAAGCTGTTGAAGGGGAAGACCAGATCTGGCGATCTAGATTCGTTTTGCCACGAGGGTTTCCATTCCAGGTGACGCCCACACTGCCTCAGCTCGTAGAAGTTTTTTTTATTACAAAACCATCAACGCCCGCGTTGATCATTTGAGAATCGCTGCCGGCGGACTTAGAGGAGGCCTTTGGGATCATCTCAGATCTCGACATCGGCATCCCTCTGTACTGTATGGGGATGGTGCACTTAGCATAATTGGTCCATTTTGGCTTTGGCTTGAATAATGTTCGAATTTCAGTCGAAGTCTTGGTCGAAGTCGAGCCTCTGTCCGAATCCGCCCACTTGTATTCTGTCCCTCAATTCCCCAAGAAAACAAAAGTGTGGTTGAATTGGGTCTGGATTGGGTCGACAAAAAGTGGTCTCATGTTTTTTCGAGTTACACAAATTGATCAGATACGGGAGCTAGGTGGCGATAAATATATTACCCGTGAATGTGGGATGTGGGGAAGCCGGATTGTAAGGAGTATGGTGATAGATAGTCGGCGGAGGTTGGGACCTAGTACTAGTAGGTGAACACAAGTAAATTCGAGTGCTTTGCACTGCTTGGACATGTCCGTCAGGTATTAGCCTTTGATACGAAGATGGATGAGGCACAGGTAAGACGAGGTATCAAGGATACCGTGACGTACAGTAGTATGAAAAGAAAATGAGGAATGGTGGAGACTGAAATGGCCCGGCCCGGGGAGCACTGAGAACGACTCGGAATTACAAGTTGTATGTACAAACCCTGTGACTCGGGTAAAACACACGCACACACGTACAACTGACAAGGGTCAAGGGGGGCATAGGCATGGGCGTGGGCGTGGGAGGCGCGATCGAATCTAGCAAGCGACAGCTCTCTCACTGTACTGTATGGAGCAGTTTCCGAGAGGTTTCCACCATTCGAATTCTTGGGCTAGTCACCACGCCCGCATCTTCCGAGTGACTCCCGATCGAGTCGGTTGTCGGCATCAGCCCGTACGTCATTCTATCCCACGAAGCAGTTGTTGGCGTAGCAGTATCCCGCACCGTTACACATGAAGCACCCGCGTCAGCTATGGCGCGCTGTACCCTCTATGCTTGGGTTCAACCAGGATTCATAAACAGAAAACACACCCAAGAAGGCACCACTGTAGGGCTATTCCACTACCGACCACCACACAAAGTCACTACGAACGTTTTCATAACAGCAAGCAGTAATCGTACAGTGGATGTTGGGTAAGCCATAGGAAAGCGAGTAAAGAGTAGTCAGACATGAACGTAGCATCAATAGAATAGAAACACGGAATTGACCAAGATCTCCCTTTAGTCCCATGCCTTGGTTGACAAAGGTGTTGTCATGCGATCTTACGTCTTTGATTGAGACGACAATTGTCACAAAGCACCTATGCATCATCCTCTTCATAGCGAAGTGGCGTAGTTTCTGAAACCGTAGAAGGCTCGGCGTCCGGAGCTAGGGAAGGGTATCCCAGGCGATCGGGTTGGACCACGGGGGCGTCTGAAGGTGACAAAAGTAGTGAGTCAATGACGATGGAGGGAGGCGTTCCGGTCTGACTGTGGCTCTCTTGTATATTTGTCGTCTTGACCAAGGAATGAGCGTCTACGGAAGGACTCGGTGGCTTTGGTGGGGAAGGGGCTACAGCGAGACCAGCGGTGGCACCTTCTGTTGCGTCTGCAGCATTCACAGGAATAGAATTTTGTGGCGCAGAAAGGGATAAACGTGGCGAAGGTGTGTCTGCCAGTGTATGATTCGTAGTGAGGGGAGGAGTGCGGCGATTCTGAATGCTGCACAAAGGATAGGAGCCGAGAGGTGAAGAGAGGTCGTCATCATTGGAAGAATGGGACAATGAAGTATCTGCGCTCTCATGTAATGCGATGTGGCTCTTGCGAAGATGTCCGAGGATAGATGCGGCGATCTTTGGTGTGTAAGACCCTGTAAGACCCTGCGCCTCTATCCGAGCCAGGCGGACAAGCCCATTCCACAGGTCACAATATTCGTGCCGCATCTCCTGCGGCACATCCCGCACATCGATATTGGAGGACAACTCGATAAGAGTCCTGGATGCGACGTCGAATGTTTCCTGAGATGTTTCCTGCCAGTATCGGGAGTAAAATTGGACGATGGCCCGAGTAGCAAAAATTAGGTTGGCAATTTGAAGCGGCGCTCTATAATCGCGCTCCAGATAACCTTGAAGAGTGGGCTGCGAGAGGTAAACCCAGAGCTTGCTTAAAATAAGCGGTGGAAGACGATATTACTATGACTATACCCATACCTTCATGTCCGATGTAAGAAATTGGGTAGTGAGGTTGATCCAACGGAAGTCGTGCACCCGCGCACGTGCTATGACGATGGCAACTATGCACTGAGCGCAGAAGACAGTGCGTTGGTCACTATCATCGTCGCCACCCGTGCGCAAAACAGCACCCCCAAAATCAACGGATCCCAGGAATATTTCCCACTCTTCGAAAACACGGCGCAAGGTCGGCCAAGATGCGAGAGTTGGTACTGCGTTGATGGCCCTTGCGCATATCTTGATCCGCTGTTGGCGAGCCGGCTCTGAGATGAGATGAGATGTCACGGTCCGATGCATCAATTCAGCCAAGGCCTGTGACAGCTTCTGTTCGTCGTGGTTCAGATCGAGGAGGTAGCGCGCGGGATTTTTAACTGCTCTTGAGTTGCAAAAGTCAGGAATGCCTGCGAAGAACCGTTCGAACTCGTGATCTTGATTCAAAGAGTTGAATGTCCACTTCAGAGTGTGACTATCGAGGCCTTGTAAAAGTTCCTGAGCCGATTCTTCTATTGCCTTCCTCGTTCTCAAGGCCTCCTCAACGCGATTCGAGGCAGCAGCCCGGGTGGTGTACCTAGTGAGAGCGTATGGAGCCATGGGGGCTGGCGTGAGTTGGGGGAGGCGGTGCATGAGGGATGAAAGTGGCGTATAATATGGGCTGTTCCTTCGCAGAATCCCCGCTATACTCGCCCATAGATATAGACCGAACCACAACACAGACCAAGCTAGCATGACGGAGAAGGTCACATAGTGCCACTGCCAGCGATCACCAGAACTGCCCCTAATACTCTGAAAGTACACGAGAAGGCCCACAATGAACAGCAGAAAGGAAATTTGATGGGAGGCCCACATTACATCCACAAGGAGAGCAATACCAGAATCACGGATCCCTTCCGCGAGGAATTCACGAATTCGCGCCTGGTTATACAGTGTGCCCCGCTGCCGAACGGCCATGAGGTACCGGCGCGTCCACTGCTGCAATAAAATAGCCAACAGAGCGCATGTGAGACTGATGACCAAACTTGTGTACCAGAGTGAGTTGATTAATTCAAAGAGAGTAGAAGAGCCGTCGAATGATATGTCACCAAACTCATCGAGACCACCGCCCCCGGGGTTCGACCTGGCAACGACTTCATAATGAGTCTAACTTGAAGGTATGTGGCCGATACGTACGGTGGGTCCACACTGAGGCTCGGTATGTTTGGTCCCAAGGCCGCAACTGTGGCAGAGAACAATCCGCTCTGCGGCCATAAGGTGGTGTATATTTGATCAGATGAAAGGGGGACTCACAAAGAGGAGGATACTCTTAGCATCCTCGTGCCAGCCCTTTACCATCTCCTCGTCCTCCCTCAGAGACATTTCCAGGTACATAGCGAATATCGCTTCTGAGCCATCGACCGCATTGTTAGGTGTACCTGGAGGGTACTGATTGAGACCTGTAGATATACTACATTACAATGGAAGGGACACGATTGAAATGTGTCGTGGTACCTGCGTCGTCTCCGTGCTCCGAATGTTGAGACATGGTTTAAACCAGCAATGAGAGGTGAGAGAAACGGTGTGAACCTGGGGGCATTCGAGTTGCGCACAACAAGCCAGCTTAAATAGGAATGCGTTTGCTGCAGTGCAGTCATGCCGGCGGTTGTAATGTTGCTGTAGTAGTACGGCAGTGATGTACAAGTACGTACGAAAGTGATGGCGGAATGATGGGGTACTTATTGCTGTAAAATCCAATGATCGTGCCAACAAAGTTCAAGTTGACACCCAGGGCCACATTTTATTAAAATAAACATTTCATGCTATATTCAAACTTGGCTCAAGGCCTCAAGCGGCCAAGTAATATCGAACATAATCAACTATCAGTACAGTAGGGTATTTCTTTAGTGCAGCGACCAAGGCAGCGACCGATTCGAATGGTGATGCAAATAAATGGACGCTACAGCAATTCAAGCAGGTACCGTTTCAAGTGACCTCGACCATCAGTGAGCTATCACGATAATGGTATAGTATTGACGAGAGCGCTACGCTGAGATCGGCATCAAACAAGGAAGGAACGTCAATACTGTCAAACCTGACTGGACTTTCTGGTCAATGGGCATCAAATCGGACATTTTGAGTCCGCCACCATGGCAATCGACAGCCCCTACTGTAATGTCAATCACAGGAGCAATAGAATGTACAAACAGAATGATGTGGCCAGGCTGCGGGAATAGCACTGGCAGTTCTGCCCTTGGTTCTGCAGCTTCTGCGCGTAATCGACGTTGCTATTTCAATTTCGGCGCCGTGCTCAGCGGCATTCCGATTTAGGCTCCGGGGCGATCTGTAAACTCTTGCAACCGCAACAATTGATAGTAAATTATGCGATGCGACACGAAGTTCAGCTTGATCACTAGTATGCCAGTGGTAGATCGCTCGCCACTCACTCGCGGTCCCAGGAACTGGGCGACGGGCTGCGACCTTCACGGGGAACGATCGTACATAACCAGAGGGCCCAGAGCACTTCTAGTGGGTGGCGGGATAGTTGATCCGCAGAAACACCACATAACATCAGAAGGTTCTCGTTTTGTAGAAACCGCAGGGCAATGCGCGATTCTCGGGGGAGTCATGTTGGGATTCAGCCCGGAACGGACATGGTCCGGCAAACCGAGGCTAGACCCATATATTATATAATCGTAATATTACCGTAGCTAAACGATTATCTAAGAATATATCTCGGGGAGAGGAGCAATACGCTCTCCTCAGGACCTCCACACTCGTACATCGTTCACCTAACCGGCTGCCCGCCTCCGCAAATAACTACAGGTTATGGGCCCTGGCATAGCCAGGTGAACATGTACTCAATATATTTTCATTTCCCACATCGTCTATGGGCACATACTACAGCCCCTATCTCGCGCGAATTCATAACCAGAGTCGATACCCTCCGAGCGAGGACACCTGATGACATGGGCATCTAGGGAGTCCAAGGCCCGAGAGATTTCGACCAAGCGCGAGAACTTTTGAACACACATTATTATTACCCCCTTATTCCTATACTCGCATAACCTCGACCCGAGGACGCTGGCATCCAGCACAGATGATCGACGCCGGCACTTCGAGAGTCCGTGATGCGAGACAGCGTCCAGCATAGCTGGATGAAGTAAGCATCCCTAACGTGCAGCCCAGGATCGCTCACAGAAGTACGCACAATGTGCCGTACTTATCTTCGAGTGTCCTACGCCCACGTAATTCGAACCTACATCGCCGAGGACACCTCGACGAGTGCCCTGTGACCCCGTTCAAGTGACGCGAACATCCACCAGACTATCCGAGTCGTCGAGGATACCTCGACGAGCGGCACGAAAAGGTGGAGATTGCGGCAAAGCCGCTAGCGTAGAGCGAGGTGCCGCAAGGCATGTATCTGCGCAAGTAAGCGCAGCGGCCCCGTGAACGTCGCGGGGAAGCCTACGAGTCAATACTGTAGCACCACGCGCGACTGATTATTCTGTGACCTCACGGAAGAGTACAGCGTGCACATCAATATTGCGGACGTCACGCACGTCCTCACGGACGAGCGAAGCGTCACAAATATAGCTCTATATCGAGCATGTCTATCAGCGCGAGTCTGACACCGTGAATATCACGGGCAGATCGGGCTGCAAGACAACGTCCGACACCGCGAATATCACGGGCGGACCGGGCTGCATAATGCGATAACTTCATGAATATGGGACCAGATAGCCATATGCGAAAAGGGTCCATGCGCCTAAGTGACACGTTCCGAAACAAATATATGTCGCCGAGGACACCTCGACGAGCGCCGTGAAATACCCTAGCGCGCAAAGACATCCCGAATATCGCGGGCAGTCCTATAAGCGTGCTTCGCCAGCACGCGACCGACGACCTTAGGCCAGCGTTGCGTGATCTGAGCAAGCAGCTCGAGGCGACGGGCAAGATTCTGCCCAATGCCGAGTACGCATCGACCCGAAAAGGATCGTTGCCGCCGCCGGTACCATAGGTACCGAGATGAGCGAGAGCACGCATATGAATAAGAATAAAAGTGAGTTATATTTGAAGAATTTAATGCCTAAAGAGAAACTACAGATACATGTGCACATGGGCGGTAGCTAAACCAGCCCTGATAATGCAGCACATGAAAAGTTCTCCGACAGGGAGACTTACCCGAAATGCGGGTAACGCGTACAGTCCACGATGACGGCGCGCGGGCTCATAGAGCCCAACTTTCCCACAGAGGAAAAGTTCTCCCACAGGGGGACAACGTCGAGTCGCCGTCAGACGACTGGCCAAAATTACCCAAAAATGGACGTCTAAGTCCGCGTAAGTCGAAAGAACACAGCGGAAACTTTCGCGACTTTCGCAGCTGCCGAAATACTCTCCGAGCTAGGAAACCTGGCAGGAGATTCGGACATATTAGTAATAATAGTTCAATGAACTATGTGTTGATCGTTTCCGCGTGGACACGCGAGCGTCCAAACTTGATTGCGTCGCGTGCACAAAGGCATAGTAAGCCGAGGAAACCTACAACGAGAAGTCAGCCTATGAAATGTCGCCTGGCGAACTTACGAGGAATATTTTTCCGTCTATAAATGGACATCCCCTCTCTTGCTGTTCGCCGACGATGCTACCCACGGTAGCATGATGCGTTCCCTAGAAGGGATAGACCAGGTTGCGCAGGAAGTCACATACAACTTGACGCACCTTGGAGCGGATAGAAAATCCCCGCGTGCGATACGCACGGGCAGAGGGAAAGTATACATAAAACGCCGCTTTGAGGACCTGGTACCCTGGTGGCCGAAACGGTCAACCAGGCGGACGCTGAGACCAACATGGTCCAGCGGAAATGATCGCTGAAGACGGCCAAAGGCCATTCAGCACCATAACGCGTAAACGCGTGACAAACTTACCTCTCCAAATTTCCGTTTTCCAATTTCGTCCCTTCGCCCAAGCCGATCGTCGTGATCGCGCCGAATACACAGAGCGAGGGGGAGTTGGAGAAAACACCGGAAACTAACGCCCTGTCCATCGGCATATCGATCAGCGTCTCATAGGACGCACAGCCTGGGCACGAACCCTGGGCTAGACTCAGTGGGCAACGGCATCGAGAGGAAGACAGGCGACGAAAGAGGTATTCGCGCGGACTGACGCCAGTGTTCTCCGATACGGAGGGCGAAGCCGCGCACCCGACAGAGACGCTCGGGGACGAGCATTTCCCGAGTGAACAGCTCTCATATTTGCCAGCGCGAAACAGACGACGTATGCTAACGTCGCGCTGAGCAGAGGAACAACTGGGGAAGAGATTCACCCAGCATACCTCACAGACTCGTCGACCTGAGTAATGTCACGTCCAAAATACACTGCACACAAGACGCCGGACCCCGTGAACATCACGGGAGGATGGATAAAATCGAGTTACTTACTCGATGGGACTGCGCGTAACGTCCTCTTCGCGCGTATATTACCCCTATAGCTCAAAATGTCCATAACATATGGGCAATAACCCGGCGCAGGCGAGACAAACGGCCATGGGCTGTCAGATGATTCGACGCCCCCGTGGATCGCGTGCAGTACGTGCGCATAGCGCAACCGTCAACTATAAGTCGACGGAAACACGAATCGCGCAGCTCGATACGAGCGATAACAAAATCAGTCATGTATATGAACGGACCAAATTTGGTGACGTACCCTGACTGAAGACATGCCAGAACGCTGGCAACATGCGCGACTCGACGACGTCACAGATGTGGTAATGGCACGACTAGCCACTGCCAAGCAGCCTATTGTCGCGCCGGTTCCAAAAAGAGATTGCCGATTTGCGCGAGTTGTTCGCCGCAATGAGCAAATCCCTGTCCGACGCTGACTGGTGTTGCCGAAACGAGCAGCACAATTTTATCCTGTCACAGTTATTCAGCCAATTGTAGTCATCACGATGCGTGACAGACGCACCGTAAAAGACCCATAAAATGTGTATGCTGCAGATGCCCAGAAGAAGTCAGGCAGAAGCGGCAACGACTTGGGCAATGACACCAAAGGTTGATGGCGCGGATTGCTGCGCATAGCGACGCCGCCGTGAGCCGAAGAGTCCGGCAGGATACAGAAACGCCCGATATCGAGGCGTATGGGCTGCAGAGAATAGAGCTGAGGAGCAGGAGAAAGTCCCGACATCCCAGCGAACGCGGCCGAAACAGCTGCAGATCGTACGATTTCGAAACGATCTTGTCTCCGTTCGGAAATATGTGGTTACATACCACAGAGCGGATGACGAACCGGACGCATCCAAAGGATGATCGACGTCGGTTCGATATACACTTCGTCACGTTGACAGAGAGGGCCTAAAGGGCCTTGCCCGAAGCTACCGAGCTGAAAGGGCATGTCAGTGACTGCGCACGGGTGAACGTACAGCGAACCCGATATAGTTCTCCCATAGGGAGACTGTGACGCGTGTAATAGACACGGCGCACACTCTGCGAAAACAGGCTAAAGGCTGTAAATGCAGAGAGAAGTAAGGACCTACCTCCGAAACTGTCTTCCGAGTACCCTTCCGAAAGGCCATCGAAATTACGCCCGATGTGCCGCGTGAGGGGGAGTTGACAGGAGAGCGCGCAGCCATGGGCGCAAAGGTCGAAAGGCAAACCCACAGGGCAAGCCAACGACAAAGGCGACACCTGGTATAGTGACAGCTCAAATACATCGGAGTGAGCATATGAGTCTGATATGACATACATATGACATACCAATCCCCTCACCGTAAATCCCAAAAACTTATTTCCGCATGCGCAGCGGAGAACGGGAGATGCATCTGACGAGATGCGTGACACGAGCCTGACGAGGCACCTCATTGAGGTAATGTGTCTGCGGCAAACGGGAAGAAATCCAAAATGGTCCTAAGTAAATAAACAACCGTTACACAGCGCAAGGGGAAGCGACGAGCATCATAGCATTATGGGACACAGTCCCGAGCCAAAGCCAAAGGCGAGCTTTGGCAAGCTTCTCGAGCCAAGGGCAATCACGCTGAAAACGGAAATGTAAAAGCGCGACAAATTCGCGCGAAGGTAGAGAAGGAACCAAACCACAATTTGATGGTAGCTTTTTCCTTCTACCAGAAGGTTTTTTAACGCACCCATCACGTTCCTTCCGCCATCCAAAATATATTATTCACCCGAGATCTACCCTCTGTTTGAGGGGGAGTGTTGGGATTCAGCCCGGAACGGACATGGTCCGGCAAACCGAGGCTAGACCCATATATTATATAATCGTAATATTACCGTAGCTAAACGATTATCTAAGAATATATCTCGGGGAGAGGAGCAATACGCTCTCCTCAGGACCTCCACACTCGTACATCGTTCACCTAACCGGCTGCCCGCCTCCGCAAATAACTACAAGTCAACTTGACACGGTACGGCATGTGGCCTGGATACTATCATCTCCTTATCTTGACATTGGCCACCGTGACATTCGGACGTCGACGGAGGAAAAGAAAAATGACATTGAATTGAATTGAAACAAAAATGGTCAAGATTACTACAAGACGTCAAAGGTCATCGTCATAACAAGAAGTGCTGAGAATAAGTGTTGTGAGAGAACTGACATTGATCAGTCAGTCAGTGAGTTTTATGAAGAAGTGTTAGGCAGGCTCTGAACAAGACTTGAGGATGGTATACGAGACTTGCATAATGTGTAAGCGGAGACGTGCAACGGCAACGGCCGTCGGCGCTTAAAACCAAGCGCTTAAGAGCCGTTTGGTTGGGGAGCAGCAACATCATACTATGATATGATAAGTAAGATCAGCTAACAGCAAGACAAGCCAAACGCAGGTTGCTTGCCTGGAGGACCATCGTATTTGGCCACGCGGTGGGGAGGTAGTCAGCACCTAGGTACTCGTGCCGCAGCGTGTTCTCAGCCGCGACCTTGTAGCGTTTCAAGTGGCCCGAGAGGCCTGGTGACCGGCGCACGCCGTTAGTCTCAAACACGGCCCGGAGCACTTGGCCCACGATCTTCGCCGTCAAGTCGACTCCGAGGGAGCGGGTGACGCCGTCACCGGTGAGGTATCGATCTTTCGCCTCGCGCTTCACGTTGACCGTGTGTGGGTCTGGGAACACGTTGGGCTATTAAAGACTGTGATTGAGTGTCGGGTGGTGTGCGGAAAGATCGGGAGGACTCACGTCATGGCTGGCGTGCGTAAGGTCAAGGAAGACACGTTGACCCTTGGAAGTACGTGACGCTGCCAACCGTCTGGTCGGCCAGAGATTCGCCTATCCAGGTCTGAGAGACGTGCAGCGTATATAATAAAATGGCTTACGATAGACACCACGGAACGGAGGATCGATACCTACGCAACGAGAATCGTTAGCATATCTCCACGCACGAGTGGGATCGCCTTACGCATGGCCTCATAGATGTAGGCTTCCCACGCAGGGTTCTTGGCATCATGCAGCCCTGAGCTGCTCCACGACATTGGGCTTATCAATGTAGAAATTCACGATGTTGATGATCGCTACGACGGCTATTTAGTCTACCTCTCGATTGGGAAAATAACAAACTTACACTGCGAAAGCTCGACAGAGGCGCCAACAAGTAGCGACAGCACGTTGTTCGTCGTGCGATCAGCAGAAGCACCGTTTTCAAAGATATTCTCGGCGACAGAGAGCCTCTGCTTCTTTGCCTTTGCGTTGAACAATGATTGGATGGTACCGACAAGGTTCGAGATAGAGAGCTGCGACGTTATGTGGGCACGATGACATATGCGCTGAAGAGAGTGTCGCTCACCTTGCCCCCTACATCAGCCACAATATTGGCCTTGATGTGACGCTGCAAGCCCTTGATATTCTCCTTCGCTTTCGCTTCAATATTCATCGCCTTCGATGGGTCGACATCGAGGAATAGGAGACTGTGTTCGTCGTTAGTAAATGGCGTTTTGACCACAAAGCTTCAAACACGCACGTGTAGATGTCGGTGATCATCTCATACAGCTCAGGTTCAGTGTAATCGCCCCACGACTCGCTGTCCGCTTTCAGCGTCAAACCGGCCTATCCAGCTAGCAGTCAGCGACTGGTAAATCCACATCAGCATTTCGAACTTGCGTACCAATTCGGTCGCAGCCCAATGGAGAGGCACGTAACGCAGCACATCACGGACAATGTCCACATATTTGACGTTTTTGTCATTGAGCGAGTACGACTTTATGTTGATGAGTTCACGCGTCTTCTCATAGAAGTATTGGGCGATCTGATCCGCCTGTTCCGGCGACGCACGCAGAACACGCAGAACCTCCGTTTGATCGCGCTGGCTCTCAGCGTCGTTGTTCGACGCGAGGAAGAACCTGTCGCGGTGTTCATTCAATAAAGGAGGGTTGGGTGTTCAATTACTCACCCTTCTCCTGAGACGATGCGCGCACCCCTGTCGCCGTACGGGTGACGGAACTGAGCGCTTCCCAAAACTTGTTGCACATCGTTGTACTCCCTTGCAATGGCAACGGGGGAGGGGTCCGGGGTACGGTTGAAATCATAGCGATCTGAGGTGCCGAGCTTACCGAGGAAGACCTTCATTGACTCGGGAGTCTGGAGGGGGAACCATGTGTAGATGCTGTTCTGGGAGAACTCGTCGGGCAAGCCACGAAGGATGAGACGACCAAGCATGCTCCCGTTTCCAGGTCCTTTCGGATCACGCTGGCTGTCTGCGAAGCCCCATGCAGTGAGGTTGAACGGAGTGAAGTCAGCGGTAAAGTGCCGGTCACCACGTGTCAAGGCGACGGCATCGCTGAGAATGGCACGACTTATGGTATATCCTACATGTGCAAGATGGACGAGCTAAGCTAGACAAAAAGAGCAGGACACTGAAACGCACCAGGGCAAAGACCGGCGCCGTCAACAACTTCCTTCGCTTCCTCCGCCTGCAGGCCAACATACAATTCGAGGCTGTCAATGTGGGAGTAGAGGTGCTCCGCAGCCTCCGCGATCTCCTTATCGGAGTTCCATTCCAGGAAGGTCGTGTACGCTGTAAGAAAATCAAGAATTAGATTTTTGAAAGCGGGCTTCTCAAAGAGACGTGTTGTACTTACGTTTAAGGCCAAGGTACTGCAGCGATGTCCACATGATTAAGTAAGCACCGAGTACAGAGGGTGAAGAGAGAATAATATCACGTGCCTTGCGGAATTCATTCAATGTGCAGACCGCCCCAACGGCGATTAGCCTCAATGCCCATGATTTCGTGTAGCCTCATAACATGGGGAGTGC
>JAKELI010001048.1:0-13925 GCA_021525025.1 Lactarius hengduanensis
ACCATCCTTCGACGACGCCGCGGTTGTCCCCGTATACTTTAAGGTGGTCGCCCTCGCCTGGAAATGAGCATAGGCCGCGGACGAGAAGCTCAAAGCCGATCGCCTCGGCCCATTGTATATCTCGTCCCTGGGACTTCCAGCCCGGGACCAAGCGCCAGGCTCTCCACCTGGCGCCGATCGTGATCGCGACCCCGAAGCCGGAGCTCGCGTCCGAGTAGGCGTCGTGGTCGACGAGGGGTTCGGGTCCGGGGATGGCCCTGGAGATGTTGGGGCGACTGAGGCGCTGTACCCACCATTCAAGATCGCTCGAATTGTCCCGGGGTGGGGTGCGAGGTACGAACGGACTGCTATGACAGGAGGCCAGCATGGCCTCCATGTTGGTGAGGTAAGCGCGGCCTGCTGGGAGGACCAGTGACGCGTGGTGGAGCTTTCCGTATAATTTTTGGGTCTCGAGGAGGTTGTGAGTGCGCTTTTCCTCCCACTCTGCGATAGCCGCGAGATATTTGACCCTCTTCTTTCGAGCAGAAAAACTGTGCGTGTGCGCAAATCCCACCGCATTCCGAGGTACGGTACCTCTGAGGCAAAGGGAACCGTTTTCGAGGCCTCCCACTGAATGCCGAGGCGCGCTGATAGTGCGTCGATGTCCACGTCCGCGTACGCGAACTCTCGATCTTGTTCGGGGCGCGGTGAGGAGTTCGCCAGGTCTCGCAGGGCTTCGGCGCAGTCCTCGTCGAACTCCTCCGGAGAGTCGTCCGGTAGGTTTTTGCCCCTGTACCACAGCCTGCTGCCGTCCTGTATGCGCCCTCCCTGGGCAAGGATGTCATGGTGCCATTCAGCACGCCGCGCGTTATATCCGCGTAAATGAGCGCGTGGCAGCCTGAAAAAGATGTGATCATCGACCCACTTTGATAATGGGCCGATGCCATTGCCCCGGAACATGTCCGCGCCAGCGTCGGCGATCCTTCCGTACACGCCTCCGGCTGAGGTGAGCCCGAAGTTGTTGCACGTGTTGACCGCGAACTGGTCCTCCGCCTGCAAGCGGACGACGAGGCCGGGCCATTGAGACGGCGCGGCGGGGACGGTTCTGTACGCTTCGGCGACGTCGCGCACGGAGGCCTGCGAGCCGGGAGGGAGACGGGAGATGAGAAGGGCAACGGCCGTGAAGGTGCCCCAGGTGCAAGGAAAGTCATCGCTTTCGATGTGGGAATTAATGGACGCGGCCTCGGGCCGCGGGCTGTGGGGGTGGGAAAAGTTGTGCACAGCGCGGAACTTTCCGGGCTTGGCGGTTTTGGGAACGAGGGATAGGGGGGAGGTTTGGAAGGGGCCGATAATGGCCTCCAATTGGTCACGCGTGAAGGGTCCGATGTATCGGCCCATTGCAAATTCGTGTTCCGTGATGAGGTTATATACAGGCAGCAGGCTATAGATAGAGGGGTGATTGGGCGGGGCGTAGGTGTGTGCGATTCACGGGATTCCGAGATCGAAACCCCTGACGAAGCCCTGGGCGAGCGACGGGTATTTGGCCAGGAGGCCGAGTCGCGCGAGTTCCGAGATCCAGGCCCCCTGGTTGTACGGGGATAAAGCCTTAAGCTTTCTCTGCTCGAGGGCAAGCCTGAGCGCCGTGCTCGGATTTCCCGCAGCCTGAACACCTGTGGCGTTCGGGGTGGCTCGCGGAGGCGCATCCCCTCGAGACTTGCCAGTCGAAGCAGAGCGGGAGACCGTCTGCTGCGACCAGCCTCCCCTGCTCGTTTTTTCTGGGGGCGTTTGCTGATCTGTCCCAGAGTTTTTGTGCCCTGCACTTGGCGAAGGTGTGTTCGTGGCGCCCGAGGCAGATCGCGCAGACTCCTCCACGTGGGCCTGCACCGGACTGAAAAAACTCGGGGTCGTCTCGCCGAGAGCGCCGAGGAGTTTCTCGGGCGCGCTTCTCTGGACGCTCTGGTGGTGAGCCCCGACGAGAGAGCGGGGAGCGCGAACGAGCCCGCTTTCTCGAGAACTCCCGTCGCCGAGGGGAAGGGGATCGGTGACGGCTGTCGGGGGGACGGCCACGGTCGCGGTGTCGTCTGGAAGAGGTGTACGACCCCGTGGATTCCCGATCGCCCTGTGCCCTATCGATCTGGTCGATGGCGATGCGTGTTAGGAATAGATGCAATCGGTGGCGGGGGACGCCGAGTGGCGTGGAGGAAGGGGTTGAATGGCAAATGGCAGAAAGGCAAATGGCAGAGTGGCAAATGGCAAAATGGCAAAATGGCAGAACGGCAAGAGAAGCAAACGGCAGGATGGGTAAATAGCAAACGGCGGGATGGCAAAAGGTGGACAGGGGGTAAGATAAGCGTTTGATGGAGGTACATGGTCGGGAAAAGAGGGAAAAAATTAGCGTGTGTGAGATTTTGGAGGGATTACGCCTTTTCGCACCTTTTCGATCCTTTCTTCTTGAAGTCTAGTGTTTAGATCGTCGGAGATGGTCCGAAGGAGGTCCTCGCTGATGATTTCAATGTTGAAGCCCTCGTTGCGCCCCAGCGCGTCGAACCATTCCCGCCTGACTCGGCTTTGGTATAACAAGAGGGCTTTCCTGCCGTTGGTTTGGACGCGGATCGGGTGTACGTCGAGGACGACGAAAAAGGCTGCCAAAGCTTCTGCGTTTTCTGCTGGCCAAGCCCCAGATTTGGCGATGAAGTGTAACATCGAGTTTTTGGCTTCCATTAGCTCTAGCCAGCTCAGGTCTTCGTCGTTTCTGATACCCCTGGCGGGTGCCATGGCAGCTAGTGGACGCATGGCGATGGTTCCTCCGAGCTGCGTGAAGGTGAGGGTGTCTTGGTTGGTCGACCTGCCGGAGTCGGCCGCGGCGTCCCTGCACCCTTTTAAAGTGAAGTAGTCTAGCTCGACCCACTCCAGGTTGTTTATTTTGTTTATGGCGTATTGAGCCGGCCTCGGTTCGATCCAGGCCCCGAGGCAGCGGCGAGGGTCAAAGGCGTTCATCTTTGGCTTTTTCTTCTCGGCCTCTCTGCGCTGGTCTTCGGCTTCCTTCTCGCGCTGGGCGTGTTGCGCGGCCTCCGCCTCAAGTAGTGTATGGCACGGGTTAAGGAACCCGCATGGGTACCGGGTAAGGGTATGGACGGGTACGGGTACGGGTACGGAATCGTGACCCTCACGAAACCCGTTACCCTTGTCACGGGTCCGCGGGTTTCTGCGGGTAACTCTGCGGGTACAGATCGCCGGACCGGACGTTGCTGCAACGTGTCAGCATGTCCTAACAACCACCACGACATGCTCAGCAACTTGTCGACTGCGTTGTATTGGCCTCAAACAAGCTAAGTTTCCTTTTCCTTTTCCTTTTCCTGACTAACTGCATTACTTTTTTTCTTCTCTAGGTTTCAAAACAGGCCTCCACACGGCGCCTTGGCGCTACAACGGCGACACGGCGCCATGGCGCTGCGACAGCGACAGTAACATGGCGCTACAACACCAACGCAGCGGCGTGGCGCTACAACGACGACGCGGCAGCGTGACGCTACGACAGCGCCATGGCGCTTCGACAACGACTCAGCGCCATGACGCGGCGCCGCGACACCACGACACCAATGCGGCGCGCTGTTATACCGACGCCGCGCCCTGGCCCTACAACACCGACACCGTGCTCTGGCCCTACGACACCGACACCATGCATTGGGCCTGCGACACTGGCGTCGCGCCGTGGCGCTACGACACTGACGCTGGGGGCTGGGCTTGCGACACCGACGTCGCGCCGCGGCACTACGACACCGACACCGCACGCTGGGCCTTCGATACCGACCGCGGCGCTGCGACACCGACGCTGGGGGCTGGGCCTGCGACACCGACATCGCGCCGCGGCGGCACTACGACACCGACACCGCAAGCTGGGCCTGCGACACCGACACCGCACGCTAGGCCTGCGACACCGACGTCCACGCCGCGGCACTACGACACCGACGCTGGGGGCTGGACTGCGACACCAACATTGCGCCGCGGCACTACGACACCGACACCGCACGCTGGGCCTTCGATACCGACGTCACGCCGCGGCGCTACGACACCGACGCTGGGGGCTAGGCCTGCGACACCGACGTCGCGCCGTGGCACTACGACACCGACGCCGTGCCCTGGCCCTACGACGCCGACGCCATGCGCTGGGCCTGCAACACCGGCGTCGCGCTGCGGCGCTACGACACCGACGCTGGGGGCTGGACCTGCAACACCGACGTTGCGCCATGGCACTACGACACCGACACCGCACGCCGGGCCTGCGACACCGACGTCGCGCCGCGGGACTATGATACGACACCGCGCGCTGCGACACCGATGTCGTGCCGCGGCGCCATGACACCGACACCAACGGCAGCGAGGTCCGAGGGTTCAGAGAGGCATAGGGAGGCCTTTGTAGCTTACAAGTAGTACAAGGACTGTACATACGTTAACGAACAATAGGTACTTTTGAGCACTACTAGTATACCCGCCTGTGCAACCCCTGCGGGTTTTCCATACCCGCCAAACCCCTTGAATACCCGCACCCCAACCCGTCAAAACCCGTACCCTTGTGGAGGGTCATGGGTTTAGGCGGGTAAGGGTACGGGTTGAAAATATTTACCCCGGGGTTACCCGTGCTATTCACTAGCCTCAAGGGCTACTCTGTCCTGTTCTTCCTGAGCTGCTCTATCCTGTTCGAGCTGCGCGTCCCAGGCAACAATTTTGTTGGCGTTCTCTCGAGCCCATGCCTCTCTCATCAGTTGAACGGCTTCGTCTCCGGTAAGCGGAGCGAGGCCCTGATGAGCGTCTATCATTGACTGTCTCAAGAATTCCCACCCGTCACTGTCGAAATTCGGGCAGACTTCCTGATTTGGATCAGAGTTGATGCGTGGCATGTTTCTTTTACGAAAAGGTCTTAGTGAATTGATTCTTGAAAAGATGTATTTGATAGTGGGTTTTACGAAATAAAAGAATTCCGGTTTATCAGACCGGTTGAAAAAAGGGCGGAGAGGTGGCGGCACGAAAGAGGAAGCTGAGCACGTGCCACCCCATCCGCTCGCGCAAAGACTACACTCTAAGGCTCCGCTCGTTTCTCACTCCGCCTCAGACTGGCCACATATGCAAAAATATTTATTACTGTAATTAATCCATTTCTGCTCATGTACGCCACAAACTAGTACGCCACAAACTACAAGTACCCAAAATGTTGGTACTGCCACCCAAACACTCTTAAATGCAGCGAGGATATGGATCAATCCAACACTTCTTCTTTTCTCTGAACATACAATCCCGCAATGGCCCGTGAGTGATCCGCTACCAACAGTGGTACTTCCTACTCAATCCTACCCCACCCAGTTGTACTCGCAGCTGGTGCACTCGCCGGCCTCTTTCTGTTGCCACTCGCCACCAAAATAGTCCTCGGCCTAATTGGCTTCAGCGCTATCGGGCCTGTCGCCGGTGAGTTTCATTGACCCCTCACACGACTTCACGCCGCATGGAGTCCCGCGTACTCACACGCCGAATATAATATTCAGGTTCTATCGCAGCCGGCATCCAAGCTACAATCGGCAACGTCGCAGCGGGTAGCTTTTTCGCAACACTCCAAAGCATAGCTATGGGTGGGGCCTTCCATGGTGTCCTCGCGGCTATAGGCGGGTTTATTGGCGGAATCATGGGGGCTCTTTTTAATTAACTGAGTCCTGCACCTCTCTCACACACATTGCCGTGTCGTCGCTCTGTATAAACTGTTCGTCTCTGGGAGATACCAATGCTAATGAATCGCACATCCTGGTGTTTCAAATTGTTGAGCTTCTCGCTCAGTTTTGAACTCGTGTGAGGTTCAAACGGAGAAGCTGCTCCTTGGAGATACTTTTTTGAGCCGATTCATTTCTGTGTTGGTCCGCTCAAGATCGCTTCTCCGTTGTTTCATGTCGTCGTTCTCAGGCTTTCACTGCAACGTCATCTCACCAGTACAGGTGCAGTTCAATTGTCCGTGCCTTCCGCCGAAGTTCTAATTCGTTTTTCTTTCTGGGATCCCCGTTACTGCTAGGGGATCTGGGTAGAACCCGATCTTGAGCCTGCCTCCCGGTAATCCACCAGCAGGACTTTTCTCGCAATAGAACAACGCAAGCCATTTATGGCCGCCCGTCATGGCGATGTACGCTACAACTTTGACAAGGGATCTGACCTCTTCCCTCGTCACGTCTGCCTCTAACGACCGGATTTTTTTTCCCTTGGTACAAGGCTATATCTAGCACGAATGTGCCCTCCCCCTTGTGTCTAGTACTTATTTTCTCCTCCTTCGGATCAGGGAGAAACTCGGCGAACTGCGATCGTATCAAATTGCTAGTAAGTTATACCCTAAGTGGCGTCCATCCGCCGCTGTTGCCATCGCATAGTGACCGCCATATTGCCTCTGCGGGAAAAGTTCCCCATTCGGGATTATTGAGGCCCCCCCACTCTCGCACGGAGGGGGATCGCGAGTTGTGCTGGGTGCCCGCGGACAACACATAGACAACAGCTCGGTGCAAGCACCTTATCAAGTTATCGTGCACAACAAACAAAGTGTTGGAGCCACCTGGGCGTTCCGACAGTCGGAGTGCTGCCGTACATTCTGATGTGTCGCGTTTTCGTGTCGTCACAATACCGCTGCATTTACAACGGGATCCGTGCCCTTGCTCCGACTCGAGGCCTGAAGTTGCGCGAATGGAGAGTAGGTAAGAGTATATTTGAAAAGATAGACAGGCACGAGCTCCGACTCTCGTCGCACTTTCCTTTCCTCGTGCACGCGTCAAGGCTTCGATATCAACAAGGCGTTACTTCAGGTCATGGGTCGTGTTTATCCCGGCCGCTGCGCCACGCACAAAAAAAAAGAATCGTAATTTGAATTTCAAACCCTGCCATTTGCATCAACACTGGCATCGCATCGAGCGCCCAGTCGACAAAGCAGGTACGGTTGTCGGCGCGATCTCATGCCGAGCACGGCACTCACTAGTCTGCAGTCGGCTTTGATCTTTGATGCAATTGGCCGTGGGTACTGTAATCATACCATAGAAGTTCGTAGTAGATTCCAGAATCAGTTTTGCTTGTTCCCCGTCCGCGTGCAAACCTATGTGGACTAATTCATTTCTCCAGTTCTCTGGCAGGCTGCAGGCTTGGCCACAGGTTTGTAGACCGAGATTGGAAATGTGTCAAGGGGAACCGCCTTCGCGGTTGCTCGGAGCACTGCGATGACTTGGGCGGTGCCTTGACACCAAGGCGGTTGCACGCGCAATTTGGGGTTTGGGGGCCCAAGAAATAAAGTAAAAAAACCGTACTGCTGGCCCATCTCTGGAGTCTGGACGCGACTCGACTCAATGTCGTTAATGCTGAGAAAGCCTCGCCCGGGCTTTGACTTGTGGAGCCTCGTATCTTGTCTCACACGTGGTATGCCTTTCTTCACGGAATGTACAACGTTATGCCATGTTGTCCAGAACGAGCAGAACATGCCGTTGAAACAACAGAGGAGATATGAAACGTGAGAGAACGAAGTTACGTCGGCGAAAAACAAGACAACCCCAAAAAGACCAAATGACGCCGGTAGGACCGTAGCATAGAAAGACTCAAGGTTGCGAGCTTTGATATTGATATCATTTAGCAAAGTCCTGGTCCATGGTACGTGCTGTACTGTACTTGTACTAGTACCGTGCTCGCTGAGTCGATGACGCGATGACATTCCGTAACCGCGTTACAACCAATCCCTTGACCAATCCATCTTTACGTATGATTTTCAAGTTGCCTTGCATTTGGATCGCGCAGACCGCGGGCTCTCGGGGGGTCCCTTGCACGGAGCGCCCAATCACGCCAACACGGTTCCAACCCCTCGAGCAGTCCAGATTCGCCGAATCAAGCAAGAGAACAATGTACCTTTTCTCGCAGCTTCTATGCCCGATATCAGACCTATACACCTTTTCTGGTCACCGCAAAATCGAATGAGGCGAACGTTGACGGTTCCCTCTGCAGCGTTGAAACGCCACTGGTTGATAACTTGCACCCTTTCCTCTATAATCGTCCACTCACTTACGTCTATCCTCAGCGCCTTCGTTGGGTGTCCATGTCTTGGGTGCTGCCAGTGGTGTCAGTTGACACGCGTTTTTATTAAGACGTATTGTATCCGACTCTGCGGGACCAGATTCTTGCGCCACTCTACCGTGGTCGGGAATATGCTCCAGTTGGTCTAGACCGCTCTGTCGGCACTTGCGGTAATACTATAAGAGAGAGAAACTGCTTCACTCAGTTTTTCACATTCAGGCCCAGGCTCGAGAGGTGCACACCATGGAAGACGCCCCTAAAGCGAAGACTATGCCTACTCTACCCACCCTCGATCAAGCCCACTTTGAGGAACTCTCGGCGAGTATCCGCGGTGATGTTTTTCGACGTGGTGATCAACGGTGAGCTTCAGCACGCACACACGCGCGACGTTCCATTCATCCTGAATTACTCAGTTTTCACGAGCTTACTCGCTTGTTCAATGGAAACATTGTGAACACATCAAGGGCCGTCGCACTTCCCCTTGACGCACGGGATGTCTCGCAGTATGCGCCGTCGTGTTCCCTCCAATGTTTTATCCCCACTCACTTATTTATAGGATCATTATCTTTTGCAATAAACACGCGCTGTCTCCATCTGTCAAGGCTGGGGGGTACGGCACAGGTGGCTGGGCGATTAATGGTGACATTGTCATCGACCTGTCTAGGATACAAGACATAGATATCGAGCCCCCTCAGTCAGGTGGCGATGGCTACACCAGCCTGCGCGACACCGCCCAGTCTGCCGACAAGGGCAAGGCGCGCGTGGGAGAGCCTGTTCTAGATCTTTCTGGCCCGGCAACGAGGAAGCGCGTTTTCGAAGCCGAGGCTGAGCATGCCCCCAGCTCTGATATCCCGCCCGCGGCATGGGTGAACAGCACCGCCTCTGCCGCAGTAGCAAGCTTCTTGCATGGCCCCGCGTTGCTGCCCGACGATTCTGGCGAGGAGCCTCGGCGTCCGGCAGCCAATCGCCGGAGGCTTGGCATTGACGGAAGCGCGCTTACCGTCTTCACCCATTCTCTTGTCGCCGAGACACTCACAGCGCGCTCTGACCCCATCTCCAGCAGCAGCGGCACCCACTCTCCCGGCCGCTCCGCAAGATCGGGGACGAGTCCGTCGACCCACACCACGACGCCGGCGTCGTCTCGCTCCCCGCACTCCGACTCGGCCATCTCCTCTGCACCGCCCGCACCGTTCACGTTCGCCGAGCCCTTCGACATGGCCCCCTCGCGCCCCGACCCGTTCGCGTACATCGATAACATCGATCCCCCTATGTTTGGCCCCTCTCCGCCGACCCCGCTTGCGTCGAGTGCGGCAGCATGGGGCGCAGATGCGGCCTTGTTGGCCCATCCGCTGTTCGCAGGAGATGATTTCCAGTCTCATTTGACACGGCCAGCACCCCCGCATACTCACGCGTACGTTTCCTTCGGCGCCGGTGCCAGGCAGAAGGACGTGGACCTGTTTACGGCGGCTCACCCCCTCGATGGCGGCGTTGTGCCATATCACGTCCCCTTGTACGTGCGTGTATTCTTCAGCATTGTCGCACGACAGCTAACTCTTATTTGTCTCTGCCACGGATAGTTCGGCTCACCCAGTCGGCGCGTCCGTGATGCTGCTCGGCGGTTTTGGATTTCTGAGCAGGCTGCATGGTCTGAGCGTCGATAATTTGGTGGAAGCAGAGGTGGTCTTGGCTGATGGACGAATTGTCATCGTAAACGAGAAGGAGCATCAAGGTGGGCTTCCTGTCCCATCCGCCGTTTCACAGGCATGTACTTACGAGGAAAATCGAGACCTGTGGTGGGGTTTACGCGGCAGCGGTCCGGCGCTCTGCATTGCGACTCGCTACAAGGCGCGAGCGTATCCCGTCCCCGTCGTCTTCGCTGGTAATCTGATATAGTGAGTCTTCCTCGCCTTCGCACCACCGTTGTCCTGGTGTATCTCTGACGGTTGATCCCCGTGACAAGCCGCTTCCACCGCGCGACAGCACCTTCTCTTCTGCGCCACTTTCGTGATTGCATCAAGGGTGCACCGCGGGAGCTTTACGCCAACGTGCTTCTCACCGCTGGGCCTGCGGACAAGGATTCGCTTGTCGTAATCCAGATGTGCTACGTTGGGCCGAAGGAACAAGGTCTCGAATACCTCCAGGCACTCAGCTCGTGGTCCGGCGAGCGGTGTCTTCTCAATGAGGTGCACGAGAAGACGTTCCTGAGTCAGCAGGACAGCGTTGCACAGGTACTGCGGGGCAGGCGGGGCAACCAATGGTTTATCCGCTCCGCGCTCATCAGTTCCCTTCCGGACGAGGTGATCAATAAGACCGTGCTTGAGTTTGCCGATACGCCCGTGGGATGCAGTGAGTACCCTCTTTCTCGTCCCTTCATTTTTTTTTTTTTCCTGGATTGTGGGCTATTGCTGAGTGCGGTATTTCTGTGTCCCATTAGCTTGGCTCTTTGAACTTGCGGGCGGGGCGATCACTGACTATGAAGAGACCTGTATCCACAAGGCACAACGCGAGGCCAAGTTCACGATCGCGGCGTTACATCAGTGGGAAATGGGCGTTGATGACCCTCGTTGCGTTTCTAGCGCCGAAGATGTGAGAGTTTTTTTTTTTTTTCCGTCTTGCCTCTGTATCTTTCTGCCTTGCTGACTCGGTGCGCTTCCCCCTCCCTTTTCTTCTCCCTTCACAGTGGCTCCGAGACACAACCAAGCCCGTGGCGGCTGGCGGCTCTTTCCCTTCGGTGGGCCTTCTCGCACTAGCGGTGTCATGGGTATTGACGATGCACAGTTCCTCGGTCGTGGCGAACCGCCCGCACGCGTCGCGGCCTCTTTCGGCGAGAACTGGGAGCGCCTCGTCGCGCTCAAGAAGAAGTATGACCCGAGGGGTTTGTTCAGGAATACGTTCTGGCCGCTCGACAAGGAGGGCGTCGAGATTGACCCGAGCGAGCATGAGCCACCGGAACCGGTGTTTTGAGCGTGGATGTGACGTGTAATCGATTATCTGAGTTCTCGCCTCCTACCCTTTGGGTTGTGTATGCATACACGAATACACCGCACCCTTGACGGGCTGAATCAAGTGTTATATGGAAAGCCTGCAGTAACTTTCTGAGAAAAAGAAAAACCACGGGATCCCTTAGAATCTTGCTTAGAATAAATGTAACTGAACTTCAGTTCGCGTAAATCGATCAAAAAAAAAAAACTACACCTTGCGCTGTTTTGTTGACGGAAAATGCTGCTGACATACTGGCCGGGGCCCTGGCAGAAATGGGGTGGCCAAGAAGATGCATCCTCCATCAGAACACGACAGTCGCTTAAATTTTCGCTTATTTGAGTAGTAATCCAATTAAGTGTCCCTAAACGGGATTAAGTGTACATTAATCCAATTTCAGATCAGGTGCTGTTTAAGTGTTAAGCAAACAAATAGATTCATTTTCTTAAATTAGGCTTATTTCTCAGATTATATTTCCGCTTACTGAGTAATCATATGTCTTATTAGGGGCTTTCAAAGTTCCCTTTTTTCTCTCATTACCTGACCATTATGATATCATTCTTAGAATTATTATTTCGGAAAATGGCAATCAAAAATGGGATAAATAATTTGATTTGTGAGGATGGGGGGGGCTCCTACTGTACATAACACAATTATTTCTATTTCATTAAGGGGGGCTGCTAAAGAAACTGAGTTTCATTTTATTTTATGTAAGACAGCAAATATGATTACGTTTTATGAACTCCGAATCGGAACTAATAATCTGGTCTAGTGGAGATTGAAAAAGATTTACCCCGCCAAAATGTTGCCAGGGGCTCCGAGGCACAAAAATAATTCATTATGGTTTCATTATTGGCTTTTTTTTTGGGGGGGGGGGTTTCAAAGTTGGACATTATTGGTCCATTTTTATTTTATTATTTTTCACATTAACATCGGATTTACACCAAAATTGGACTTAATGGATGTTTTAATGGGTCCAATCAGGGACCGAAATAAGTTAACTTTGAAAGAGTTGTTCAATTGCCAATCAGCCTGAGTACTGTAACCCATACTTTGGGGCCATGCCAGGCCCTTGGAGCCTGCCAGCAAGGCCAGTACACAATATTTGGATTTTATTTCTTGATATTTCTACTACTGACACTGATGCTATCATGGCCATTTGTTACAATCCTAGCGAATTGTTTGTGCCAAAGGTGAAATCAGGTCAGGTGCAAGCTCCAAGATGACAAGACAACTCTGATAAGAGTTATCCCAAGGTTTCTGAGTTTTGAGGAGGGCTGGACTTTTGCAGGGCAGCGGGGTGGACAAGACAAGGTTTGCTAGGAATTAATCAAAGACTTGCTAAAGACTACAAGCTAGTCTACAGTGCTACTTATACTCATACAATACTATGTTTATCATGCTGTTTTCTGTAATGACGTGCAAGTGCCAGCAAGCAGAATGTGCTGGCCTCCATGAGCTGGCAGCCACACTGTGATACAAGTCAGTCCTGTCCAAAACAGGAAACACTTATGCGTTGTGTTATGTGATTATGACACCATTGTTGTTGTCACCCCATTGTGGATTTGTAGCAACTTGTTGCTGTCATTGCCTTGTGTCTCCTCCTTGGTATTGGGCTTGTTGAGCAGCAGGTCAATGAATGGTGAGGGCTGCATGGTGTCGGATCCAGATATTGTCAAGACAGTGTGTGCACCACAGGCAGAGGAGTATGGTTTGAAGCACAAGAACAAGAACAAGAAGCTGAAGAGGGGCATGGAGAAGGTGCTCTTACTGTTCACATTGCTATGAGGGATCATACCTGTTGGAGTTCAGCCGCACACACTGAGTAAGCATCAGGTAACTCTGAGCCAGCTGAGGTTAGAAACAATCAAGTTGAGCACAGCTGCCTACTATACCCCTATTGACTTAGCATAGAAAATTTCTGTTTGTTGAACTTATATACTCCATGTCACAGTAGTGACACCTCAGTCTTTTCTCCCAAAGACTGAGGTCAGTACTTTACTTTTTTTTCTGCATTGTAATGCTTCCACAAGTGTCAGTCCGACTTGGACTTTGAAAGGGAGTTCACAACTTAGTGAAGTTATTGAGGATTGAATCACATGTACTCCTAACATGTGGTATGGACCACTTGATGAGTTTAATCAGACTCGAAGGTTGATATTCCCTCTGAGTGGCTGCAGAATGAGGAGATGAGAAGTGATGGATTGAAGAAGACCAAGATGGTGTATCTTGGTCTTTCCAGACTACTACTTATACAAGTACGAGGCAGCTTTAAAGCTCCTCTCCAAATGTGAGACTGAATAGCTAAAGTAGCTCGAACCCTACTACAGTTGTCCTAGGAACAAGTCATAGTACTACAACATGTGATACTATGACACTGACTGATAACAAGTCCATGACTCATAGCTACTTACAAACACAGTCATAATCATATAGTAAGTGTCCACAACATGAAATGTAACATGCATGCTACCTTACTGATTGTATCTTAGTCACACTTTCCCATGCCCCCAACAGGTAGCTACACTGGTCTTTTCTCCCAAAGACTGAGTTGTGCTTTCCCACACCTCTACTAGTAACAATACCTTCCCATAATCACGCTGCAACTATTGTCGTTGTTGCCTTGTCGCTGCAACTGTTGTTGTCATCACCTTGTTGCTGCTGCTATTGTCAGTGTCATTGCCTTGTCGCCACTACCATTGTTGTTGTCACCCCACTGGCATTGCCATCATTAGGGGCTTTCAAAGTTGCCCTTATTTGTCTCATTACCTAACCATTATGTTACCATTTTGTGAACTATTAAGTCAGAAATGATCTCAAAAAGGGACAAATAATTTGATTTTTTAAGGATGGGAGGGGGCTCCTACTGTACATAACACAATTATTTCTATTTC